>CM034313.1:67295546-67380699 GCA_019925795.1 Dendrobium chrysotoxum | reverse complement strand
GCTTATTCCTTTTTAAAGCAGTAAAATTTATTTTTCTTTACTGTTTGGTTTGTCAAATCTCGTTCCCAATAACTCCATTTTTTTCATTTTTCTGCTGTTTTGAAAAAGCTTTTTATATATATGCTTCTCAGTTAGAAAACTCCTTTTTCTGAACCGATGTTTCTTAAAACTACCTTTTACAAAAGTACCAAATAACCAAACGAAGCCTAAGTGAACATTCTTCCCGTGTTTGGCAAATAGCAGAATTCCATCACAGATAATGAAATCTTTGTTAGTTATTTGTGAAATATAATTGTGTTGATCAAAACTATTGTACTATTGACTAAAATCTCAATTTAGTCGATTTAGTGATAAAAGTTGCTTTTATTCATATAGCCTCATGACGCTATAAATCCAGCACCAATGTATTGTGGATGCCTTTTGGGATAGAGAACTTAGCACTGAGGTGCTCTGTTCATAGCATCTGGCATTATGGACAAAGTTCCATGTGCTGTGGGCACGTTTTGAGTCAACAGCGAGGCTCTGCATGTACGGCACCGCGACGCTGGAGGTTGGTTGGTTGAGTCGGTTTTATCTTCATTTTTAAGAGTTGTATTGAATTGAAGGATATATTACTCATGATAAACTCTTATATTCACATATGGAGACGGTTGACGTGAGTCTGAAGTGAAGAAGAGGATGTGAGTGCGAAGATTTGTATAATTTATGTTATGTTTCATAGTGGATTTCATGAGGTTGTGTGGCTCAATAGTTTTTTCCCCTTTTTGAATTTTTCACGTTAAATATTTTTGTTCTTCTCTGCTATTTTCTTTTCTCTTGTTTGTTTCGCTCTTAGTTGACCTCCCAAAAATCTTGTCATCATTCTCCCCATGTTGGAGCACATTCTTCTACAACTAAAGAAATTTTTTAAACTTCATATATACTAAGAGATAAATTGAAATATATAATGTGGCAGAAACATTGTAATTATCAGGCTAATCAATTTGTAAGGGTTATCATTGGTGCACTTAATTATTCAAAATGAACCGTTGACCATGGGCTTGAGTTGCTTAAAGATCTTTATTTAAAACTCTCCTTCCGTAGATGAATTCAAATATAATATTCTTCTTTGAATTGTGCTGCCCTTTTCGATTTGTTTGTTTGTTTTTATATTATCATTCTTTTGAAGTATCCTCCTAACTTTTTCATGTGGTTGGGCTCTAGTATGAGCATTCTTTTTATACTCACCTAAGCGCAAGGAAGGCCCCAATTCCATTAATTACTATAGATTTAAGCCATACACAATGTCAAATAGAGTTGAATTGATTGATTGATTGATTGATCGACTAACCAGTTGTAAGCCAACCCTACCTTTGCTAGATTTTTTCCCATTAGATATATTTTTACCAATAAAACATCTTAATAAATTACCCAAACTACTTAAACTAAGTCAGTTTGGTTTTAGTATTTGGGGTGTCCCGCCAGATTGAATTATAACTTTATAAACATAAAAAATAACTCAAAAATTTGTCGCCGTGACTGGAGTTTATCATTTTTTGGATAAAATGGATCCCAACAAATCCCACTAAATTAAAATCTATAACATATTGCATTTAAAATTTTACTGCATTGTATAAAATATGATATTTGAAAATTTGTCCGCCACCAACAATATCGAGTCTTCGAGGCTTTATGCCTCGGTAAGATGAACAATGAAATCCATGAACATGAAAGCAATGTAAGGGGCTTGTACGAGCAAAAATTGTGACCTCATCATTTAGTGTTGTGACATTCTGCATTACTTGACGGGACAATTGGCATCACTATTTAAACTTGGCCGAAAGAAGTGAACCATGTTAAGGGCAAGTGTTTCATCATGTCGAAAGTGACCTATTAATCACCATGATGACACTTGAAGAAGATTGAATAAAAGAGATAGGAAAGCTGAAAGCATAATCGATTATCAAAAATGAGTTTGTGTGTGTGTGTGTGTGTGTGTGTGTGTGTGTGTGAGAGAGAGAGAGAGAGAGAGAGGAGAGAGAGAGAGGGGAAAGTAAAATGCGTAATCGGTTACCAAAAAATAGGTATTTGTTATCCATAAGGAAAAGCTTGCGAGCATCGATAAGACTCCTATTCAAAATATTTTGAAAATTGATGTCAGCAACATATAACTCATTCACTACATCAAAGCCAACAACCTTTGCTCGTACTGTGGCTATTAATAGATGTTGGTTGTTCAACGTGTCAGTGATTTGAATTCATTAACCTGATTTGTGTGTGAAGTAGTAGTGAAATGAGGATAAAATTTCACTGAAGTCGATGCCTCCCCTATAAATTGCTTTCATTATTTGAAACTCTAGCACTTTATGATCTATAAAAGGAATAAACACATTAGTTACGGGGTCTTGCCTTCAGTGTTTGAGGGTGTAAATGATGGCATAAAACTTACTGTAAAAATTTAAAATTGATGTCAACAACATATAATTTCTTCACTACATCAAAGCCAGCAACCTTTGCCTGCTTGTAATGTGGCTACTAATAGATGTTGGCTGCTCAAAACCTCAATGACCTGAATTCACTAACATGATTTGCACGTCAATATGCAGTGAAAGGAGGATAAAAGGAATAAACGCATTAGGTAAGTGATAGTGCCTTCAGTGGTTGAGAGTGCGAATGATGGCATAAAACATACTATAGAATATTTATCCATACCTCATTTAGCTTTTCACTAAAATGGGCAACATGGTCAATGAGTCACCTTAACTTAACACCATGCCTATTCCCACATTGAACACATCAAAAACTACCTCGAAGACTTGCCCAAAATTGATTGAGGCTAACATTAGAGTAGTGGCTATTCCCTATATTATTTTTTAAGCTGTCCTGTTAGCCTTTAGATAATTGGCATTGGTCAACATTAGTAGCTTGGTTAGAGGTGCAAAAACATTAACCTCCGGGATGAATCATCAACAGAAAGACACCAATAAATGAAACTAGCACACCAAGGTAAGGGATTGATGTTGCGACCATTCATAGATTGTTCATGTATATATTTTTGAATCCATCTAAATGTGGGTGAGAAAGATGATGTACCTTAAAATTTTGACTTTTGGAGTTAGGTATTAGCACTTGTTGGGAGGAACAAACAATTATTATTCACATAGTCACTCAAAAAAATGATATCTCTCCATACAATCACAATCTATACATGGTAAGGAGCTTCGATCCAATTAACATTGCAGCTTCTAGCACGAATATATGTGCTTCGGCCAAAATAATGGCACCAAAGAAAACCACAACCTTAATGAGGCTTACAATATTGGGGGAGATCACACAGCTCTTGGAAGAAAAGAGATAAAATCTTATTCAATTTTTTTTTGGTAAACTTCCATTACAGTAACCTATAAACCTATATATAGATATTGACACTGATATAATGTCATGCAGAACAAACATAACCTAAAACTAGACCAAGTCCTAACAATCTCTATTTTGGTCTAATTTTATAATGAATAACAAAAAACTTTCCCTGTTAGTTTCCTCTTTCTGCTACAGCCACAACACCTTGCTCTTCTTTCCACCAGTCACCTCCTAACAGCTGCACCTCATCCTTACGGTATATTTTCTTTCTTCCCTGATTTGACCGAGAGTCACTGCTCCACCTTCTTCCATCAAGGACTGCCCAAGAAAAGTCTCCACTGGATGGCATGCTTCTCCTCCACCTGCATGCTCAAACCTGCATCCGCTGCGACCCCACCAGCACACTACACGGACTCCACAAGTATGCCTGCCAACATGAACCCAATACCACTCATGACTGGCCTCCATTGTGCATTCAAATCCACTAACCCAGCTCATGCTCCCACATGTTCTAAACCACACATTCATGTGGTCATCACTGTTCCTCTCGCAATTGGCACTCTTGTGCCCTATGTAGTGCCTATTCTGTAAGCTTTTGACCCGACCCTGGCCCCCTGCTCACCCGTGCTCAGTGTCAATTGGGCACCCACGTGCGACATAGTTGCCTGTCTAAGTTTGAGCCCAGCTAGTGGAACTGCTCCACTTTCAGACTTTAGTTCGCCTCCAATATTATCACGATCTCTAGTCTTATTCGCCTCCAGGTTTGCACGATCAACTCTTCTGCATGTACAACCTGAGCCCGACGGCCCATCTTCCTACAGCTACCAACTCGAACATGGCCCGCATCCGTTCCTTCACCTCGAGCTCATAGACCCGCAATAACAGCTACCGATGCCCTTTCTTTTTCTTTCAATCCCCTTCTTTGCTTCATTTGGGCCACAAGAAACCTATACATTACTTCTATCTCTTGCTCGTCTTTTCTCATAACTGCGCTTCACGACACCAACACGGCCAATCGTGCCACTCCTGCCTGCATGAGCCGTGGCTTCCAACCTGCGTACATCTTATTCCACTTTCGTTTCTTCCTAGCTCAGCATGATAAGCTGTCCCACACTCCCACACTAGTGTGACTAGGCCTCGCCTCCACTTAGAAAGGCACCCCAACAACTCCCCCCCCCCCCCCCCCCTAACGCTTGTAGTGCATCCCGATATGATGTCTTGCAAAAAAAACATAAACTAAAACTAGACCAAATCCTAACAAAAACATAAGGCTCAAATATTATTCCCATTTAAAGACCCTTTTGTTGTATGCTTTAGGGTTATTTAAATGTCTTTCATGATACAAACATGCAACAAAATTCATACACTATAAGAAAAACAAAATAATACAACTCCTATAGCCCATGAATCCAAAGTGAACATTCCTCCTAAGTGTTCACATGATAGCTAACTTCTAGCAAGGGAAATCATAGCTTGGCATCTACTAGGAGTGTAGTTACGCTTACTCATAAGTCAGCCTAAGCTTGGCTTGATAAATGACTCATGTGCTGAGGTCAATGAGCTAATAAGTCAAGCTTGAGTTAGACTCAAGTTGACTTGCTCACGTGCTAGCTTGTTTAAAAAATATTAATATAAAATGCACATAAGATATATTTAAAATTTAAGAGTTCATGTATAAAGCTATTAAATTTTTAGAAAAATTATACCTTTTTATTAAGTGATTCTTTATTATTTGTCTTCTAATGTCTTATTTTGTTTATAATTCAACTATAATTATTACTCGATTCACAATCATTTTTTTCACTTTCGTCATACACGAGCCAGAACATGAGTTGACTCAAATTTGTAAAATTTGGGTGGTTTCATTTACTTAGATAATTAAATATGATTGAATAAACAATATATATATATATATATATATATATATATATATATATATATATATATATATATATATATATATATATATATATATATATATATATATATATATATATGTATATTAGCTCGATATTAATTAAAATATATAAAATTAATATATGTTCATTTATTTTGATAATTAAATAAGTTTGAATAAAAATTTAAACTCTTCATATAAATAAAAAAATGGCTTTTAAATAAAAATATTTCTAGTGGAAAAATATTTCCAAAATTAGTCTTTTTATGTAATGTGTACTTTATTAAGATTTTGCATTAATTTCATTAGACGTTAAAATATATACGATTATAGTGTTTTCATGGATCAACTTCAATCATCCATTGACTTTATCATTTATTCAATTCTACCATCTTTAGGGGTGCGATTAGCTGATCTGCCTTCATTATTTATTGACTTTTTCTTCTTCTTTTTTATTTTTTTTTTTAATTTTTGTTAAAACCTATAAAGGGGCATACACGTTAATTAATAAAAGGGGATACACGTCCTTAAAGAATCAAGAGCGCTATAAAAATACAATATTTGAAGCAAAACCTAGTAAGCTTATGATCCTAGCTAATACAAATAACATAAAGAAGATCAGTAAAAATAGCCAAGAAGGCGAGAGGGACACAAAGCCAGCAACCACGAAGACCAGGTCCAACTATCAGAAGGGAAGCGGCCCCCATAACAAGCAATATCAGCTTCGCAAGATCCAAACATGAGCATCCAAGAGACCTGCAAACATAAATAGCCTCCAATTATAGAGAATAAGATCAAGCACAAACCAAACAGGAAGACACTAGGACCAAGGAAGAACATAATAATAGCAAGAGAGTTACGCAAACAACAACAGGAGGAACCATCAAACACCTAACCAGGAATAACCCAATAGAAAGAACGGCCCCAAGCAAAGGCAGTAGCAACATATTGAACCACAAAGCAACAAAAACAACCAAAAGAACCCAAAAATAGAATCACTGGAAAAAAATAGGGCAAGCCACGACCAAAAGAAACAACGCTAACTTAATAACTAATTTGCATTGGATCTAGTGGGTCTGCCACTAGAATAGTTGAAATTGAAACTTTTACATTTATTTTTCTTGGCTTTCTTACCATAGCTTACAAAGAAGCCCTTATTATCCACTTGAACTACATTTAAATTATTTTCTTTCAGCAAACTGTTAGAGAATTCACCATAAGACCCCCCAACATCACAGTTTTCATCAGAATAACAAACGATCCAATCAAAATGATCAATACGATCAGTCGAATGCTCTTTCCTGTCACCTCCACCAAAAGTTGCATCTTTAGAAATAGGAGAGATAAGCAAAGTAATAATATAAATCATATAAGAAACATCTAAGCCAAATTTAGGAATGGAAGCATCAATCTCAGGGACAAGAGTCCCCTGATGCTATATGTTAAAATAGAGACCAAATTCCCTACAGTCAAGCTAACCTGACACTCCCCAGGCACCAAACCAATCAAATTAGCCACTTGGATGTCAAAGCAATTAGAAGCAGAAATTAAAAAGAATCATCAGCTAAAGCATTATAAACTTCATCAACATTAATGTTAGCCTGACACTCCCCTGGCTCCACATGAGCAACATGGGTGACAAAGCAAATAGGAACAACATTTACACTCGAATCAGATATACTAATTTCAGCATCAACATCATTAGGACTAAGAGTGGAGGAGGGGCTAGCTATCTGATTCACCATACAATTCAAAGTAGTATTGGCATCTATAACCTCAGTAATATCATCTCTATTAACACAAGAAATAGCCATAGGCGTAACAATAGGCAAATGAACTATTATAATATTATGAAGATCTTCATCATCCTGAGCGATCTCAACATTAAGGCAAGTCTCATTAGATCAGCTAAATTTACCATGATTAGATTTCACCGCAAGAGGAGGATGTAAAACTTGACAATCCAAATTCAAATGACCTAAAGACTTGCAATGAGTACAAAAGAGCGGCAACGCCTCCATTTCCACATACTGAACATTCCCGAATTTCTCCGATCCAAGCCAAACTCTATCTGGATAGCATTTGGTGATGTCAAACTCAACAAGAACACGAGTAACAGACAAATACGAACCAGTCGTGTTGGCATTGTCGGTTTTTAATGGCCTACCAAACAACGATCCCAACCCATGGAGGATACGAGGTGAGAAGAGGTGGGGGCGCAAGCAAGGGAAAGACAGCCAAATAGGGATAACAAGAGATTCAACATTAACGTCAAAAAATGGAGACCACCTAAATAAATTCATAAAATAATTATTCACAAAATAAGAGCGATGAGAGAAGACTCTGCTTTAGTCTAAGTCCTCAACCAATTTAATCAGAACATGCTTTGGACTCAACAAAGTAAAAGAAAAATTATTGATAAGCTTCAGGTTAAAAAAATATACGGATCGCATCCAACGAGGGTCTACTACTGAGTAATGATACAATCAACGAGAACTCAAAGGGGCCACCAAAGTAAGAAACTCCTCCTCCGACATCCATAATGAGGGTAAGTCACGGTGAGTAGAGGTTTTAAGAGCGAGAAACTCCACCACAAGGGAATCCCTAGAAAGGACTTCAAGAAAAGAGCAAGAATTCGAATGCCCATCCAAAAAGCTTGGATCTATCACTCGATTTACTATCATTCCAGCCCGTCGGCCGGAGGTGGATAAATCAGGAAGCCGACTAGAAAATCATACATAAAATGAGAGACAGCAAAGAGAGAAGAAAGGAAAACTTTCCTAATAGCAAAGAACTACGGCGGTAGAACCGCTGCGCAGTGGCGAGAGGGTGCCACGGGAGGCAAAACCCTAGCAGAGAAAAAAAGCCTACTATGTGTTGAGAAGATGAACAACGTTCATTATTTATTCACTTTGTCTCATTTAATCCCAGTTTTATGTATTGATTTGGTTGCTTCCATTCTTATCAACTCTAGGTCATTTATATCTACTTCATTTAGAAGGGAGACTTTGAGGACCACTTTTAGTCATGTACAAATTTTAGTCATTAAATCACAAAACCTTCAAATTTTCTTCATTGTCACGTTTTTGGGAAGATAAATTATAAAAGGGGTCACTTTGTGCTTCTACCCTTCTTTAATCTGAGTAATTCAATCCACTTTATTAGGAAAAGGATTGTTCTCTCTACTTTCATATGACACTAACAACTAAATTTGAATAGCTTATAGAGGTTATAGCCTATGATATTTCTTCCGCACATGATGCTAATTAATGGAGATTGATTTTTGTATTCAAATATTAACTATGATAGCTTGAGAAGTTAAAGCTACACTCTAACATCCACCGACTTCGTTATTCACCACTTGAGATAAAAAAGTCTCTATTGATATGGAAAATAGGGAACTAAAGTCTTCAAGCTAAGGACTAATGGTCAAATCCCATTATATCACTTGAATCTAGCCAAATGTATATTATAAACAAAGTGGCACTCCATTGCCAAGGTTGTGTAGTAAATTGTAGATTTGTCACTTCAGCTAGTATAGAAACCTAATTTTTTTATTTTATCGATCGAATATAAGATTGGCTGCTAGCACCCCAAAATTAGATCGTACTAGCTTTTCCAAAAACCTGATCTATCTTGTCTAGTTTACCATGTTGCCATCACGTCGGATATTTACAATATCTACCTTTCTGTACTTCATTAAATATCTAACCCAACAGAAACATTCTTTTCAATATTTTTATATTACCTTACATGGTACTTTTCAATTTTTTTTCACTAATCTCTCATGATGATTCAAACTTATATCTAATCCAACATATATAAATGTATTAAACTTTATAGATTTTGATTCAAAATTTTCTAGTACATATATTATGCAATTCACGTGGCGGCTCTTTCTTAGCTTTCTCATATTTGATATTCTTCATCATATTATTTATCTTTTCAATTGGTCTGAAATTAAAGGTGGTTTTATGATATAGTTTCATTGTCCTGTGTATCTTAAAGAAGGGGCCGAATTAAGCACATTTAAGTTGAAAGCTTTTGGTGTAAGCTTCTCAGGTTATTAGGACTTTTAAAGAATTAGGATGCTGGTCATATATAAAAAGAAATTAAAAAAAAAGATGCTGGTCATATAATTGGAGGGCCCTTTTATAATAAAGTTAAGAAAAGAATTGTGCTTCTTGACTCTTGATATTGATTTGTATTGGTGGGTGGCCAGTGAATAAGCCTTCGTATTCAATTGGTGGACCCTCTTAACTACATATGTGTGAGCCTCCTGCTAATAATATTTTTTCCTTCAATTTGCATGTTAAATCTGATTAACAAAGGGCGTATTAAATAAATAAGGATATTGCACAATCATAGTTACATATGTGTACTCGCTAGCTCAAAATATATATAAAAAAAGTCCTTTTCCTAACAAGTTTTTGTCCATGAGTAAGCCCTATAGGATGGTGCAAAGTGTCCGCTAGGTGTTTGACAATGAATTGATATGTAATATATATAAATATATATGAACATAAAATGATATAGCCAATATAAATATATTCAAGATAAAATAATATTATATTTATGTATTTAAGTTTATATTAGTTCATCATCAAATTTATTATTGAAAGCTTATATCACATGCAGGACATGACAAGTTGCTTTTGTGATAAAAAATCTATCACAAATTTTCTAAGAAAAGTTAATTTGCAGTAGAAAAACGTGTCGCAAAAATTGAGACAAATAATCTTGACATAAAATTTATGAGAATCTAAAATCTCTGCAGCAAATATATATATATATATATATATATATATATATATATACAGTGTTGAATATACTCTCAAATATGCTTCTTTCAAAATTGTGATGGATAGATTAGAACGCTAGCTTCGTGACTCCCAAAATATGATATTATTTTGTCCATTCATATTCCTTGTGAACGCTAGGGATCTTTTACTTGCTACTACAATTGCTATATTAGCTTTGCATGTGAGAATCAACAATAGGGGCACTAAACTAAAGGGTCATGCCACAATCAGCTCAGTTCAAAAATATATTATTAAAATTTAGTTCCTTTTTTTGTAAATCCTAACACAAATCCCCATGAAGTAGAACACATGCTACCAAGTAGCTCATACATTTTCCCTAGCTCTATCTTGGTCATTGTCATGTCTACTATCAAATTTTGTTTTGCTCACCGCCAACATTGCACTATCAATACTAGCCTCTAATAGTTTGATGCCACACCTCACATCCCCTACTATCAAAGCTCCCTAGCATGTTGTCATGCTTGATGTTGTGTTGCCTCTCAAAAAATACTGACACAACCTAACATGACACAATCCTTATATTAGACAGATCATATCATATTGGATGCATAAGAGGTGATGTCCAAGATCTAATTGAAAGAATTTTCTTATCTCTCTTTTTATTTTTCATTTACATATACACAACACATCCATAGAGTTACTAACATCAACAAATTACAATAACAAAATCATCAATACACACTTACATCACATGTCTACGTATTAAAAATATTAAAAACAACATGGTACGTTCATTTCTAAACATCATCACATAAATTCCCTGCAATTTCAATAGAATATTAAATAATAACACTATCACAGCTATCTACTCAACTCATCCTTGATACTTTTTCCAATTATAAAATTTACAAATGAAGATAAACAGGGGCGGAACCAGCCTTAATTTTCAGGGGGGGCAAACTTATAAGTAAAAGTATAGAGATTTCACAGATATGTCGGGGGTCCAAGTGGGCAGCGCCCCCAGAACAAATTTTAGTTGTAAGGATTTTTTGGATTCTCTTTACTATTTTTCATTGTATTTGGGTCATCATTCCCTACTAATAACACCTCTACATAATGTGTTTAATTACGCTTGGGGCAATTGCCTAAATATCATAGTATTTTAATACTTTTAGGGGGGGGGCAATTGCCCCCCTAGGCTTTAGGTAGTTCCGCCCTTGAAGATAAATAAAAATGAGCAATATTTGCTTTGTAGGTTACTGACACCTACCACAAATTCTTAATATAACCAAATATAGTTGATAAACATATTATTTCATCATTACATCGAAACAATAAAGCACGACATAAATACCAAAACTTTATATTAGTCACAATGTTTTAACATATCAATCATTTTAATAAATTGAATTTCAATTTCAATGATAAATTTAGTATAAAGATAGGTGTCTCATTAGCAATATAAAAATAATTGAAATAAATAAGACTTCACCATATATCATAATGGTTACAATGCCAACATCAAGAATAGTATAAAAATATATGTCAAACAATATAATGATGATTGAAATAAAATACATAAATATAGCACATTACATCACTTTCTGTTTAGTTCCTTATACCTCTGAAGATCTTCACATTTTCATCATCACATCACATCTAGTCACCTCAGTCCCTTATATCTCTCAAGTACTTCACATTTTCATCATCACATCACATCAATCCCCTTAGCTCCTTATACCTCTCAAGTATTTCACAAGTATAGTGTCAGACCCTTATGCCTAAATATCGAGATTACACATGTTTAGTATCAGGTCATTATACCTCTCAAATATTTCACATATACAATGTTAGGCTCTTATGCCTCCCGATGTCACACGTGTACAATATCAGGCCATTATGCCTCATTGTGCATAGCATCATTCATTTATTATGAGAATGGCTTATCAAAATTTTTCTCTTCTCTTCTTTTTCACACATTTACAGTCACGTGAATGTAGAAATATCAGCACTTTTAATATATATGAATAGTATCTAGCATGATATAGAACAATACAAAAGTTCACTTGTGCCGCATATTAGAGTCTACGAAAAACTTTTACACACATGTTAACAATTATAAATCGTAAACTATTCATACAAAATATCCACATTCGCATTTAAAAGTTTTTATTTTTTTGTAGTTTTTTTTATTAGTGTCAATATATTTTCTAAAACACTTAAATTTCATGCAACTTAAAATATACGGCGAAAATATGTGTTTTTCCTATTAACATGACAAGAATATTCTATTCTATAATATGCTAAAAGTTTCATGGTGAAAACTTTTTTTTATCTTCATAGATTTAAGTTAGTATAAAATCTAATGGGAACCTATCTCGACTCTTAAACTTTTTCCAACTAGCTCGTTTCATGAAATCGGGTCTATAACTACCAAATCTAACTTTATTTCTCAAGATTTCTCTCCCTTTCTCAAGATTTCTCTCGCTTTCTCTCTCTAGTTGACTACCTCAAAATGAAAAAAAAAAAATTGATGAGGTGATTTTTTATATTTATAGGCCTAACATCGCAGCGCTGCTATTCTTAGAGTCATAGCGCTCCCAAGAGGACAAACATTAACATGGACAGCTCATCACCCTAAAGCTCAATCCCAACGCCACAACACTACTAACACAAAGGGCAGGACCACTATGGAAGAATTTTTGCTTAATAAATTTGCTTTCCAATTCAAACTAGCAGCCCTTTGAATTTAAAACAAACATCAAAATAGATATAAAAATAACTCTTAAAATTTACTGAAAATTAAAGAGACACTATATGAACTAGTAATTCTTACCAAATCCAATCAGGTCATTTAAAGTAATCCAATTACGCAACCAATCATTACAAAATACTTTAGCATATAGCTTATGATACAATTTTATAAATTGGCTCACACAGGAATTTTTAATAGGTTTTATAGTGGAGTTCACTAGTTAGATTTAATGCTTATGTTATAGACTTACAAAAAATATTACTTTACATCTGAGCTATTAATATAAAATAAATAGATCTACTAACCTCAATCATATTGAATGGCTCGCAAGCTTTTGAAGGCAAGTCAATAATAAAAAAATCCTTTGCAGTTGTTAACAAATTTCGATCAGATTTTTTTCCTTCCTAAATTAACTCTAATACTAAACATGATGGTAGTGTGTAGCCTTCTGGAGAGATTAAAGAAAAGAAAAGGTTATATAAATTTATTTTAATATCTAAGAATATGATCTTTTTTTAATTATTATTTTGGTAGAAATATAAGAGGTTTAGCGGTGAAAACCCTAAGACTAATCCAATTTAGGCAAGTTTGAGCTGTTTTGTAAGATCTCTTTAGGAGATGGGATTTGAGTATGCTAAATGGTGGTTGGCTCGATTAGGATGTGAACTAATGATGTTGAGTAGATGGTGAAGTATAGCGGAGTTTTAATGGGCATCGATGGGTAAAGAATAAGTTAGGTCTTAGTCTTGCTCAGTTTGCCTAAGAGCTATAAATGAGGTTCAAGGGTGGGAGTGTAGCTTGAGTTGAGTGGTGGTTGATCTTAGAGGATGATTCGGATATAAAAGAACTGTGAGAAAGATTGAGTGCAGGCGTTTAGAGAAGAAGGATAAAAATTTAAGAATTAAAAAAAAAAAAGAAATAAACACCTAATCTCCCAAAAAAAAAGGCAACTCTTGAAGCTACTAAGCAACAAGAAATGAAGATTAATTCCCAATTAAAATATATCAATCAATAATAAAAATTTTATTACACATCAACTCCTATTTATAACCAAATTAATAACCCCTAAACTTCCTCATTTTGGAGGAAGCACTTGGAGGGAAATTAGTGGAAGTAGTTGGCACTCAATGAAGATGGAGATTTCCAATATTTTTTATTAAACATTTTCATTTTTCATGCTCCCTCATTAAAGTGGTTAAATAGTGTTATCATTGGGTCTTAAAATGGGCTTTAGTTCAAGAAACTTTGAATTTCTTCTTTTCCACCATGCTTGTTTGTTTTCCATATTTTTGCTCATACGATTTAAATGATTATTAATCAAATATGTAAATGGATTAATTTTCATTATATTTACATGGCATTATCTTCTCACAAACTCTCTCTCTCTCTCTCTCTCTCTAGAGAGAGAGAGAGTGTGTGTGTGATATTACTTTCTTGAAGAATTTCAGCCTTGATTTCACATATATTATAACAATCATGCACTTTAAAAAAAACTCCTTCTAGCATTTGAATAAGTAGAATTTAAAGTAGATTTAAGGAATTAAATATGCTAAGAATAAAAAAAAAAGAGAAGGGTTTATTTTAAAAATATGCTAAGAATTAATTTTCATATATAGTATTTATTATGAAGTATATTTAGATATTTATTATCTTTTGATGAAAAGAGCATATTGTTGTTCTTTTTCGGTATATTTATTGAATTTTATTTTAAAATTATTTGCATCTTGTGAGGGCTTAATGGATTTAAGAAATTGGCACGGTAACGTCGCTATATATTATGACATCATATTTTTGTTGTCAAATCAGCATGTATTATCAAATCAGCTAGTATTGTCAAATCTGTTTGTATTGTCAAATCTAACAATAATATCAAATCAGGCTTGTTACATCCTGGAATATTCGCGGCGGTAGAGAAGTATAAAGTTTAACATCTTAGCGTTGTATGATGATCTAGCACACAACAGATGAAAGAGAGGGTGTAGTATTTAAAGTGACACCAATTTTTACGTGAAAAACTTTGAGTAGGAGAAAAACCACAAGGCCCGGCCTAGTTTGAATGATTCCACTAGTATTTGTAGTTGATTACAAATGAGGCCCTTCATTGGAAGGAAGACCTTGGCTTAATGTAACAAATATACATCATTACAAAGTTTGTTACATGGTGGAAATATGAAGAATCAATGTTAGCATGTTCATTTGGCCGGAAGGACCATAGTCGGTGGGCGATGAAAGTTAGAAATAATATTGTTTGGCGACAGAGGTCGGAAGGACCATAATTAGCGGGCGACGTAGGTCATAAAGACTGTTGTCTGGAGACGGAGGTTGGAAGGATAGTAGGCGACTAGCGACTATGGTCAGAAAGACCGTTGTCTGGCGATGAAGGTCAGAAGGACCGTAGTCGGTGGCCAGGTAGAAGTCCAACATCAGTTGGTGGCTGAGTAGAGGCCCGGCGTCTAGATCAGAAGTCCAGCGTCAGTTGATTGCCAGGTGGAAGTCCGGTATCAGGTAGAAGTCCGATGAATGTCCAGCGACGGGCAGAAGTCCAGCGATGGGCGAAAGTTTGGAGATGGACAGAAGTTCGACGTCGGGTAGAAGTACGACAAAATTCTAGCAACGGATGGAACTCCGGCATCAGATGGGCAGTAGTCCAGCATCTGGTAGAAGTCCGACGTCTGGCAAAAGTCCTATGTCGGGTACAAATCCAGCGACGGGCGGAAGTTCAGTGTCAGGTATAAGTCAGATGAATGTCTGGTGACTGGCAGAAGTCTAATGATATATAGGATTCTGGTGACGGGCATAAGTCTGGCGACGGGCTGAAGTCCGGCCTCAGGTAAAAATTTGGTGATGGGTGAAAGTCTGATGTCTAGCAGAAGTCTAACAACAGGTGAAAATTCGACGTCAAGTAGAAATTCGATGATGGGCAGAATTCCGACGACAGGCATAAGTTCGGCAACAGGCAGAAATCCGGCATAGGGTAAAAATTTGATAACGGGCGGAAGTCCGGCGTCTGGTAGAAATCTGGCGACTGGCGAAAATCTAGCGACTGGAAAAACTCCTGCTTCGGTTAGTGGCCAGGAGGTGGTCGAGGAGGAGTTTGGTGGCAAGAGAATTCTTCCTTCTTTTTCTTCTCTTCTTGTTTGGGCTCCCTTCCTCCTCTCCTTGCTTCCATTTCCTTACATGAGGAATGAGGGGTCTATTTATAATTTTCTTATAGTGGCATGGCTAGTAAATAGGAGAAAGATCAAGGGTAAATTGGGTGTGGTTTGAATGGACGGTCGATGTTAAATCCCTTAATTATAGACCATTTACTGGGCATTTGAATGTCTTAATGATATCAGAATTTGATGATCTTGAGCTCGTTGAATTCGTCTCATCGAGCCGCTCATTTTGACTATAAGCATGTCACGTTTGAACACTATTGGTAATCCAAATTATGGATTGAATCTTCCAAATACGCTTTGGGTCTTTCATTTGGACTCAATTGAGCTCAGATTGAGTCAAATTTGGTGTCGTCGGGTTCTTATTTTTGAGACGTTCAATTCGACTATAAGTTACTGAAATTGGAGTTCAGGTTGTCTCTGATTTAATTTTTGAAGTTTCCAACTTGATTTTGCTTTGAGATTCGTGCCCGATCAAGATAATTTTTTGATGATATATCAAGGCTATTCATTTATTTCTTATCAACTTATAATAGCTCTTGTAATCTAATGGACTTTTTCTATAAATTTAACATGTCTTTCTTGTTTGGATGTATGTAATTGGTATCCTGCATTCTCCACGTCCTCTGCAAATCTTCTTCTGTTTGTTATATCTTCATATGCAATATATCGGACACCAAAAATCCCTTTGAAGAAATTAATTATTGAGGGTAGTAGTTGATTGAAGGAATGTTTAGCGCATTTCATTGATGATGGGTTAAAGGAGATGACCAAATTGAATGACATTTATCAGTGTTGTATGCATTTCTGGTCAAACATAGAAGACTGCATATTATGGCACACACACACGTCAAAGTTATGAAGATTTTATTCTACATGGATGGAGCTAGTTTAAATGAGGCGAGTTGGAGATTTCTGCAAAAGGGTTCATGGAACAGCTGGGACATGTAGCGCCGATTAACGTTTTGAAGGGTGGATCTGGTGAAATTGGATGCATTGAAGATGGGTCATTTGAGGTAATTATGGTTAACCCAATGACGGATATAGATCATTATATTCTTTATCGTAAATGGCATCTTGCGGCTGATGCATTCCTTGTTGAGACATATGAGAATCTGATTGTAATGGTAAAAAGAGGAAGGATTTTCTCAAAGCATTGGGCTGGCAATACGTCCAGCATTGGTTTCAGCACAAATTCAATTGCTGTCCAACACAATCCTAACTCCAAGCTCGCAAGCGCATCGTGATCAAGAATCATTGATGGCCTTTTTTTAGAACTTTCTTAAGTGTGTTAGTAAAGTAAATTTTGAATGAGTTGTGTCTGTTATCGTCGAAGTTATTAAGTTTTATGGATCTGTACGTTCGCGTCTGTCTGAATGTGATTTTCAATACAATGTTCTTATTATTATTGGAATGTTGCTTCTTCTTAAAATTTCTTCCTTTTCTTATATTTAAATTTTTGGAACTTTTCAAATCGAAGGAAATAATATTAAGAAAAAAATTATATTAGATAAAAGATAAAATTATTTTAAAAAAATCAAATGTTGAAAAATAAAGTAAATCAAAATATAAAACTAATTATAATAAATCAATAAATATTTTGTAATCAATAATTTCTCAATAAATCAATACTTATATTCAATTTAATGTATACACTTTTAAATTATTTAATTTTCATTTTTAAAAAAATTTGAATACGTAAATTTATATTATTTCAAAATTTTAATTCAAAATGAAAAAGCTATTTTAAATTTTATGTTAAGATATAAATTTAAAATTATTACATCTAATTATATTTCAAATTTTTTGAATTAAAAAAAATTAATCAAGTCGACTTGCTCATGCATGCCTAATCATCCATTAAACGGGCGATTATGCCTAGTTTTAATTTTTTTTCTTGTGCTTAATCTGCTAATTATGATGCTAATGATGTTTAGTGTAAAAATTTGACCTTTCTTGGGTGTTGGCTTCTTGCTATCCCATAGGTTTCTTTTTTTTTTTTTGTCTTTTAATTTTGTAATTTAGTCAGGATCTTCAGCCCATATATATATATGTTTATTTTTTTTTTGGTTGTAGCTCTTTGAGTATTATTGGCTCTAAATCCTTTTAAAGACTTGTAACCAATTTTTTGAATCAACGTGTAGGTCCCTCTGTGAGTTTTAACCAAAAAAAATAAAATGTTAGATCATCCTAGTGCTTCCTTAGGTGTGAATGTGATATTAAGCATAATTATAGAAGTCAATACTGCATACTAGAACATTTGTTGGTGGAAAGTATAAAATGGAATGTAGTCTAAAAATTAAATTTGGAGAAAATATGGTGATTTAATCACTATAGTATTGGGACATTTGCAGTGGTAAAAATTGTTCCACGTATACATCTATAGCAATAGATAAAATCACTCCTAGTTTTGAACATCAATAGTGGTATTAATTGCTAATATACTATAGACTTGCAGAAGGAAAAGTATGAATAATATTTCATCTGAAGTTAGAATCACTATATCTGGTGCATCTCTAAATCATATTTCTACTGATTAGTTTTATTATATGGAAAATAAGTGGTGTGGGTAAGAGTGGTACTCATTTTCTCTTATTTTGCTAGAATGGGTGGTGCTTATTTCTATAATTGGGGGGCTTGTTGTGTGCTTATTATAATTTTCCCAATGAATTATCATTTGAGATACTACACTTCTCTGAGTTGGGGTTCCCCCCTCTTTATATGTATCCTTCTCTAAGCTAGTTTGGTTTGGTTGGTTTGCATTTTGGCTTGCTGAGTTGATGGGCTATTTTATGAGTTTCGTGGGGTGGCTGTTATTGGTGGTGTTGTATGGCACTGGTTGGAGTATGGTCATCTCCCTTGTCTTTGGCTCTTCCTTTGCCTTTTTTTTGTTGATGCTGATGGGATATCTTCTGTTCATTGGGCTATTGTAGGCGGTGCCTTTCTGTATGTTTTAGGCTTTCTTCTTATTTCATTTATGACTATCTAACTATTGTTGCCTTCTTGGTCTTGTGAGCTTTGTTTGGTTTTCCAGGTGATGGTTTCATGTGCTGCTGATTGGATTGGTTGATGGTTATTCTTTCCTTGTGCTCATCCTTTGTTTGATCGGGGGTTGGTTAATTATGGCCTCAAGTGTCTCAAGATTGGTTCCTAAAGGGGCTTAAAGTATATTCCAACTCTAGGCTACTTTTGGTCTTTGTTTGGGCTTTGGCTACTGGTCTGCTTTAGGTTTTATTTTATTCTACTTTTTTACTTAGACAGGGAACATTGACTTTATAGATTTATTTTATTTCTGATTATTGCTCTTTAAGCCCTTAGTTAATTTATGATCCCCTTAAGGACATGTAACCTTTTTTTTATGAAATAAAATTTTAATTTCCCTAAAAAAAATACTATAGACTTGCGACAATTTTAACCGTCGTAATTGTCCAAGTATTTCAACTATTAAAATTGATGTTAAAACTATATCTTTTATCTCTCTACCCCAATGGTTTGAATAATGACATGGAAGATGCTTTGATATTAGGTTTCAAAAATGGAATAAGCTGGTTTAAGGTCTGAGGGATTTGCAGAACTCTATTGCTTTTCACGAAGATTGTTATTGATGACCATCATTATCAGCCACTACTATTATCGCTAGATTACTAGCATCGAATCCCGTCATTCGACTTCAATTGTCTGATTGTGGACACTCGATCTTTATTATATTATTGTTATAGACCGACTACTATTATATAATCATCTCCACTCCCATTAGTTATTTTATAATACATAATTAGAAATTAAACTATAATTATTCTCAATTGGGTAATCCTATCTTTTTATTTGTGAAGTAGAGTGAACTCTTCTATCTTATAAGAAATTTTGGTGTTTTTTATAACTTCTGTTTGTGTGAATTAATGCTTTACACAAAACTAAGATGTTAAAACTCTCTTTCATTCGCTTCAAATTCAAAATACAAATATAAGGTGAAACTGAAGGTCAGTTACTATTAAATACATGTGAAACACATGGCAACATCATCTACATAATGGCCTTAAGCTATATAAAAACTTGATAGAGAGAGAGAGAGAGAGAGATTTAATAGATATAGTTTCATAATGGTAGTATTTAGCTCATTAGCGAATCCCAGGACGCAAAATGAATGGTAAATAAGGCGTAGCCATGATCGCGTTCTCTAAGTTGCTCTTCTTCTTCTTCTTTTGTTCCTCGTGTTCCTGTTTCTTTGCATTAATATTACTCATGTTCTCATGCTTTACCTGATCTTCTTTCATCAACATCTTATTTGTCATCTTCTTCGGCTTGATGTTTTTATGCAATTCATGTGGTAGCTCTTTCTTGGATTTCTCATACTTGATATTCTTCATCATATTCTTCATATTTTCCTTCGGGCTGGAATCAAAAATATTTTTATAATATAGTTTCATTGTTCCACGTACCTTAGAGAAGGGGGCAAAGCACGATCAAGTTGAAAGTTTTTTTCTTTAAGCTTCGCAGGTTCTTAGGACTTTTCTATTATTTGGATGGTGGTTATAGAGGAGATTGGAGGAGTCCTTTTATAATAAACTTAAGAAGGAAATCATGCTTCTCCTTGACTCCTACTTTATCTAAATTTATATTCATGTGGCAGACGAATAGGCCTTCATGTGCAACCGGTGGGCCCTCTTATCTATATATGTGTAAGTCACCTTCTCAAAAGATCAAGAATAATTTATCCTTTAGCTTTCTTCAAATATACATTTATCCTTTAACATAAGAAAATATTTATCCTATCTGTTTAACTAATAGTTTATGAAATCGTCAGGAAATATGCATGGCATGGTGCAAGTGTCTGCTAGGTGTCCAATGCTAGCTTTGGGATATTAAAACTGAGGTTTTTTAATCTCAAGCCCCCATAATTTTATCATATTTCAGCCTATACATTTGTAAGTAGTTGATATATATACCTATATATCATCTCCATAAAAATAACATGCGTTAGATATTTATGTTATATTATAAACAAAAAATGATAGAAAATAATATTGTCCAATGCCATCACAACATGTATGTGATAAGGGGCTTTAATCCAAAAGATAGTGCAGCTAGTTGAACTAATATCTATGCTTCGGATTAAAAAATGACACCAGAGAAAATCACCACCTTAATTAGGTTCAGGATATAGAGAAAAGAGCCTCAAATCCCCCATTCAATAAACCTTTTGCGATACACTTCATAGCTATTTAAATAAAATTTTTTCAAGATACATGGAGGCTACATGATTAATATACCATAAGAAGCACACAAAAGCATACAAGTCCTCTAGTCCATGAATTCTAAGTAAACATTCTTCCCATGTTTGACAGATAGCAGAGTTCCATCACAGATAACGAAAAAATCTAATTGTGTCGATCAAAACTATTGTACTATTGACTAAAACCTCAATTCTATCGGTTTAGTTATAAAATTTGCTTTTATTCATATAGCCTCATGATGCTATGAATCTAGCACGAAGGTATTTTGGATCCCCTTTAGCATAAAGAGCTTAGAACTGAGGTGCTTTGTTCACAATGTCTGGCGTTATGGATATAGTTCCGTTGTGCTGTGGGTCAGTTTTGAGATAAAGGAGTCAGCATCGAGTCTCTACATGTACGGCACCATGATGTTGAAGGTAGGTCCGTTGAGTTGGTTTTATCTACTTTTTGTTCTTCTAAGCTATTTTCTTTATTCTTATTTGTTTCTCTCTTAGTTGACCTCCCAACAATCTTGACATCATTCTCCCCATATTGGAGCACATTCTTCTACAACGAAAGAAATTTCTTCAACTTCATATATAATAAGAGATAAATTGAAATATTGAATGTGGCAGAAACATTGTAATTATCAGGCTGGTCAAATTTGTAAGTGTTATCGTTGGTGTACTTAATTATTCAAAATGGACCCTCGACCATGGGCTTTAGTTGCTTAAAGCTCTTTATTTAAAACTCCCCTTCTATAGGTGAATTTAAATAAAATCTTCTTCTTTGAATAATGCTACCCTTTTTGATTTGTTTGTTTGTTACTTTTTAATATTTATCATTTTTTTTAAATCTCCTTCCTCACTTTTTTATGTGGTTGGGCTCTAGTGTCAGCTTTCTTTTTATACTCACCTACGAGCAAGGAAGGCACCAATTCGATCAATGACTATAGATTTAAGCCATACACAATTTCAAATGGAGTTCAATTGATTGATTGACCGACCAATTGTCAGCCAACCCTACTTTTGCTAGATTTTATCCCATTGGATATATTTTTACCAATAAAACATCTTAATAAATTCCCCAAACTAATTTAACTAAATCAATTCGGTTTTAGTATTTGGGGTGTTCGCCGAACTGAATTCTAACTTTATACACATGAACAATAACTCAAAAATTTGTCGCCGTGACTAGAGGTCATTATTTTTGGGATAAAATGGAGCCCAATAAAGCCCACAAAATTAAAATCTATAACATAATGCATTTAAAATTTTACTACATTGTAAAAAATATGATATTTGGAAAAGTTTTCCACCACCAAAAATATCAAGTCTTTGAGGCATTATGCCTCAGGAAGACCAATAATGAAAGTTGTGAACTTGCAAGCAATGTAAGGGGCTTGTACAAGCAAAAGTTGTGACCTCGTGTTTTAGTGTTGTGACATACTGCATTACTTGATGTGACAATTGACATCACTTTTTAAACTTGGCTGAAAGAAGTGCTCTATGTTGAGGGCAAGTGGTTTATCATGTCAAAAGTGACCTATTAAATCACCATGATGACACTTGAAGAGGATTGGATCAAAGAGACAGGAAAACTGAATGCATAGTCGGTTACCAAAAATGTGTGTGTGTGTGTGTGTGTGTGTGTGAGAGAGAGAGAGAGAGAGAGAGGAAAGCAGAATGCATAATCGGTTACCAAAAAATAGGTGTTTGTTATCCACAAGGAAAACCTTGTGAGAATCGATAAGACTCTGATTCAAAATATTTTGAAAATTGATGTCAGCAACACATAATTCATTCACTACATCAAAGCCAACAACCTTTGCTCGTAATGTGGCTATTAATACATGTTGGTTGTTCAATGTGTCAGTGACTTGATTTCACTAACCCTAATTACCTATGAAGAAATAGTAAAATGAGGATAAAATTTCACTAAAGTGGATGCCTCCCTTATAATTTGCTTTCATTATTTGAAATTCTAGCACTTTATGATCAATAAAAGGAATAAAGGCATTAGTTAAGGGGTAGTGTCTTCAGTGCCTGAGGGTGTTAATGATGGCAAAAAACTTATTGTAAAAATTTAAAATTGACATCAACAACATATAATTTCTTCACTACATCAAAGCTAACAACCTTTAAAGATAGGACACAAAATGAGCATATGCATGAAAAGGTTGGAGTAGTGCCAGTGGAAGATAAGACTAGAGAGAGTCGCCTTAGATGGTTTGGTCACATAAAATGGCGGCCTTCCGATGACCTGGTTAGGAAAGTAGAGGTATTAGATTTGACTTATGTTAAGAAAGGTAGAGGTAGACCTAAAAAGACTTGGTTAGAAAATATTAGAAATGATCTTTTTTATAATTAGATTTAAACGATAATTTGACTTTTAACAAGACACAATGGAGAAAAAGGATTTATGTAGCCGACCCCACGTAGTGGGACAAAGGCTTGATGTTATTGTTGTATCAAAGCTGACAACCTTTGCTTGCTTGTAATGTCGCTACTAATAGATGTTGGCTGCTCAACACCTCAATGACCTGAATTCACTAACCCTATTTACATGTCAATATGAAGTAAAAGGAGGATAAAAGGAATAAACACATTAGCTAAGGGGTAGTGCCTTCAGTGGCTGAGAGTTCTAAATATGGCATAAAACATACTATAGAATATTTTATCCATACCTTATTTAGTTTTTCAATAAAATGTCCAACATGATGACTCACCTTGACTTAACAGCACACCTATTCCAACATTGAACACGTCAAAATCTACCTCGAAGACTTGCCAAAAATTGATTAAGGCCAATATTGGAGTAGTGGCTACTCTCTATATTATTTTTTAAGTTGTCTTGACAGCCTTTAGATCATTGGCACTGGTCAGCATTAGAAGCTTGGTCAAAAAGTGTGAAAACATGAACCTCTGGGATGAATCATCGAAAGAAAGACACCAATAAGTGAAACTAGCACACCAATGTAAGGGATTGATGTTGCGACCACTCATAGATTATTTACGTATATATTTTTGAATCCATCTCAATGGGGGCAACAAAGATGATGCACCTTAAAATTTTGACTTTTGGAGTTAGGTATTAGCACATGTTCGAATGAACAAACAATTGTTGTTCACATAGTCACACAAAAAAGTGATATCACTCTGCACAATCACAATATATACACGGTAAGGAGCTTCAATCCAAATGACATTGCAGTTTCTCATACAAATATATGTGCTTTGTCCAAAACAATGGCACCAAAGAAAACCACAATCTTAATGAGGTTTACATTATAGAAATTGTTGGGAATTTCTTGGGTGAATAAAACTCTTCTTGAATGTTGAAGTGGGGGGACAGGGTGGGAATGGAGATCACACAGCTCTTGGAAGAAAAGAGATCAAAATCATTGTCAAGTTTTTTGGTATACATCCATTAAAGTAACCTATAAATTTATATATAAATATTGACACCGATATGATGTAATTTTAGAACAAACATAACCTAAAACTAGACTAAGTCCTAAAAATCTCCATTTTGGTCTAATTTTATTATGAATAACAAAAACTTTTCCCTATCGGTTGCTTCTTCTTATTTCAGCCACACCACCTTGTTCTTCTTTCCACCGGTCACCTCCTGGAAGCTACACCTCGACCTTACAATATATCTTCTTTCTTCCCTTCTTTGACCAAAAGCCACTGCTCCACTTTCTTCCATCTATCTTCCATCAAGAATTGCCCAAGAAAAGTATCCACCAGATGGCATGCTTCTCCTCCACCTGCTTGCTCAACTCGCGTCTACTGTGACCCCATTAACTCACTGCACGGACTCCACAAGTAAGCCTATAAACATGAGCCCAATCCCACTCATGTTCAGCCTCCATTGTACATTCAAATCCACAGCCCCAGCTCGTGCTCCCGCACATTCTAAACCATGCAAGCATATGGTCGTCCCTATTCCTCTCATAATTGGCACACTCGTCCCCTAAGTAGGGCCTATTCTGTGAGCTTCTGACTTGAACCCGGCCCCACTTCTCGCCTATGCTCAGTGTCAATTGAGCACCCATGTGTGACATAGCTTCCTGTCCAAGTTCGACTCCAGCTCGTGAATTTGCTGCACTTCCAAACCTTAGCTTGCCTCCCATATTGTCACCGTCTCTAGTCTTGTTAGCCTCCAAGTTTGCACAATCAGCTCTCCCGCTACTCTCCTGCATCTACGACCCGAGCCCACTCTCCCATCTTCCTATGGTCACTAACCCGAACACTGCCTGCATCGTTCCTTCAGCTCGAACTCATAGACCCGCAACAGCAGCTATCCCCTTGTTGCTTCTTACAATCCCCTTCTTCCCTCATTTGTGCCATAAATATCCAACACACTTCTTCTATCTCTTGCTCATCTTTTCTCACGACTGGTCTTCACAACACCAATACGGCTGATAGCGGCACTCCCGCCTGCACAAGCCGCAGCGTCAAACCCGCATTCATCTTATTCCGCTTCCATTTCTTCCAAGCCCAGTTTGACAAGCTATCTCGCATGACCCGCCTATGCTCGTGATGCCAGCCCACACTCCCACGCTAGTGTACTGAGGCCCACCTCCACTCCAAAAGGCACCGAGCCCTCCGAACACTTGTAGCACATCCCGATCGTGACTATGCGTCCCGAAAGCTCATGAATCCGGCCCTGACTCCGCCTCCTCTATAAGCTCATGGAACCAACTCTCGTCCACTCTGCCTTATGCAAACGAGCATCCCCTGCCACATCGTTTCTTGATTAAAAGAGGCACCTTCTTCCTTGATCACCTCCACGACGCTTTGATAACAATCATTGGGAATATCTCAGATGAGGAAAGCTTTTCTTGAATATGTGTGTGTATGTGTGTGAATATTATTCGGGAGTTCATAGCTCTTGGAAGAAAAGAGATATAAATCTTATCATTTGGGATACATGTATTACAACAATCTATAAACCTATATATAGATATTGGCATTGATATGATGTCTTGCAAAAAAAACATAAACTAAAACTAGACCAAATCCTAACAAAAACATAAGGCTCAAATATTATTCCCATTTAAAGACCCTTTTGTTGTATGCTTTAGGGTTATTTAAATGTCTTTCATGATACAAACATGCAACAAAATTCATACACTATAAGAAAAACAAAATAATACAACTCCTATAACCCATGAATCCTAAGTGAACATTCCTCCTAAGTGTTCGCATGATAGCTAACTTCTAGCTAGGGCAATCATAGCTTGGCATCTACTAGGGGAGTAAGTGAGTCACGCTGACTCATGAGCCGGCTTGAGCTTGGCTTGATACACGGCTCATGTGTTGAGCTCGATGAGCTAACGAGTCAAGCTTGGGTTAGACTCAAGTTGACTTGCTCGCGTGCTAGCTTCTTTAAAAAATATTAATATAAAATGCACATAAAATATATTAAAAATTTAAGAGTTCTATACTTCTATTATAAAGTTATTACATTTTTTTAAAAACTATACCTCTTTTTTTATATTAAGTAATTCTTTATTATTTGTCTTCTAATATCTTATTGTGTTAAAAATTCAACTATAATAATTCCTTGATTCACAATCATTTTTTTCTCTTTGGTCATAAACGAGCTGACACATGAGTTGTCTCAAATTTGTAGAATTAATGTGATTTCATTTGCTTTGATAATTAAGTACATTTGAATAAAAAAAATTTAAACTTTATATATATATATATATATATATATATATATATATAAATTAGCTCGATATTGATTAAAATATATAAAATTAATATATGTTACATTTACTTAGATAATTAAATAAGTTTGAATGAAAATTTAAAACTCTTCATATAAAAAAATTGGCTTTTAAATAAAAATATTTCTAGTGGAAAAATATATTCAAATTTAGTCTTTTTATGTAATGTGTACTCTATTAATATTTTGTTATAAACTTTATTAGACTTTAAAATATATACGATTATGGTGTTTTAATGGATCAACTTTAATCACCCATTGACTTTATCATTTATTCAATTCTACCATATTTAAGGGAGTGATTATATATTGTGCCTTCATTTTTTATTGACTTTGTAATAACTCAGATAATTTTTTTTTAGAAGTCATTATAAGTCAAATTTAAAAACTGTCTTCGTCATAAAATATGTATTATTATGTTTTAATTACACTAATTTTTTCATAATTTTTGGGCAGTGATCAAAATCTTTAAAAAATTGACACCTATCACTACAAGTGAGGATTTTGGGACTATCAGGTGTCTATTTTACAAACTGATTTCACCAATATTTTTAAATAAAATAATTTATTTATAATTTTCAAAAAAATTTATATGAATTTTATACTAAAAATTTGATAAATTATATATTAATATTATATTATTATTTTTTTATAAAATATCCTAAGTCACTAATAATCATTTAAAACTTTTAAAAATCCATTTTTTCTATTCAAATTGGCTAGCTAAGAAGGTTTTAGGGAATTCAAAGAGAAATGTGAGAAGAGAGAAAAAAACCTAGATTTGGAGGTTGCGGAACAATTTTATCCAATTGGCCTAGTTGGGAGATTTGTTCATCTTGATGTAAGTAACCTTAACATTATTTCTAATTTCAAGGATTTTATCTTTTTAATATTTTTCGATCAAATTTGAGATTTTTCACTATATAATTTTAAAAATACAATGATTTTTGTATGCTCAAAAATTTATTTTGCCATCTAAAAATAGTGATTTAGTTCAACTAAATCTTCTGAATATTATTTTATGCAATATCTGATAATTTGATTAATATTTAAAAATATGAATTTTTACTGAGTTTAATTTTTTTTGTTCACCGTTAGGGCATTTTAATACTTTCTTAATTAAGCCCAATTATGCTTTATTTGTTATAATATATTATAAATAAATTTAGATATGTGATTGGATTACTATTATAGTACTGTGATAATAATGTATATATAAAGATAAGTAAATACTGGTTGACCCGTTAGTTGGAGACTGATTGACCTATACAAGATGGTGGGCCGACGAGCTTTCCTTTAAATATTATGGTTTAGTGTTATCCTGTACTAATTCACGTGATCTTGATTCAGAGTTATAAGGAGATGATTACTATGCTGACGGGCAAAGAGTGACGACTTTATTTACTGAGCTAACGGTTTATTGATACTGATATGATACTGAAAAATACTGTGATAGTCAGACTTCTTATTTGTTTAGTGTGACTACTGAAATGCATGTTGTTAAGATATTATTCCTATTACTGCATAGATTTATTATGACTATTATTTTACTGCTCCTGCCACTAAACTGTTATTGATATAGACACTGAGACTATTTGATACTATTGATTCACTATATAATATAAATGTGACATATCGAAAGCGTAATATATTGATTTAATACTGATATAGAATAATTGGATAGTATATGTACAATCTTATATGATTTTACTGCCTTGATATGATTTTGACAGTCCTCACCAATAATTTGCTTTTACTGCTTTATACGATCTCTCTATTGACTGATAGTAGTGATACAAAGATGAATTTATAGATTTGACACTCATATTGATTTATTAACTTTTATACTATATTATTTTACTGTTTATAGATTTTACTACTATTATATGTGAGTTTTACTATTTCTGCACTGATTCAATGATCATATTAATGTTATATTATGATTTGATCTCTGACATGCATATTGCTTATTTACCATGCTTTAAATTCACTTACAAGTTTTGATGATCTACTGGACTTTTTAGCTCAATATATGTGGTTAAATGATTTTAGGTCAAGGAAGAGGATTAGGATTGTGAGTTTGGTCAGGATTCATTCAGGTTCAGATTCTTTTTTTAGCTATTCTTTTGTACTATGTGATGATTGTATAGATCCTGAGTAATGTATATGATTTTTAAAATTGAATACAGTTATATATATTGATATTTTAATCAATAGTTTTATTTTTATAATTATTGATATTAATAAAAGAAATTAGGTAGCTATAGTTGTTATTTATTAAAAGATAAAAGAATAATTCTTCCAATTTAAATAGTGTGATGTAGTCGGCTAAGTAGCAAAAGAGTCATTGACAAGAAAAGTAGATATAGTCGTACTAGCCTTTCCAAACACTTCGATCTATCTTATCTAGTTTACTATGTTGGCATTACTTGGGATATTTACAATATCCGCCTTTGTGTACTTCATTAAATATCTAACCCAATAGAAAAATTCTTCTCAATATTTTTAGATTACCATACATGATACTTTTCAATAATTTTTTCACTAATCTCTCATAATGATTCAAGTTTATATCTAATCTGACATGCATAAACATATTAAACTTTATAGATTTTGATTCAGCTTTTTTTTTTGCACATATATTATGTAATTCATGTGGCAGCTTTTTCTTAGCTTTATCATGCTTGATATTCTTCATCATATTCTTCATCTTTTCAATTGGACTGGAATTAAAGGTGGTTTTATGATATAGTTTCATTATCCTATGTATCTTAGAGAAGGGGCCAAATTAAGCATGTTCAAGTTGAAAGCTTTTACTGTAAGCTTCTCAAGTTATTATGAATTTTAAAGTATTAGGATGCAGGTTATATAAATGGAGGGCTCCTTCTATAGTAAAGTTAAGAATGGAATTGTGCTTCCTGACTCCTACTTAATATGAATTTGTATTGGTGGGAGGCGGGTAAATAATCCTTCATATTCAACTGGTGGGACCTCTTAACTACATACATGTGACTGCTAATAATATTTTTTTTCTTCAATTTGCAAGTTAAATCTGACTAACAAAGGGAGCATTAAATAAATAGGGATATGGCATAATCATAGTAACATATGTGTACTCGCGCTCAAAATATCTAAAAAAAAGTCCTTTTCCTAACAAGTTTTTGTCTATGAGTAAGCCTTGTGTTGACAATGAATTGATATTACATATATATATATACCATACTAGCCATATATTACGGATATAGGCTGCAGAACCTTTTATTAAAGAGAGAAAAAAAAAAACTCAGAGAAATAGAGGGCGAGGTTGAATAGGGAAGTAAGGGACCATCATCTTCAGAGTCTCTTTTGTCATCTTCTTCGGCTTGATTTGTTTATGAAATTCATGTGGCAGCTCTTTCTTGGCTTTCTCATACTTGATATTCTTCATCACATTCTTCATATTTTCCTTTGGGCTGGAATCAAAAATATTTTTATGATATAGTTTCACTGTTCCACGTACCATAGAGAAAGGGGCATAGCACGATCAAGTTGAAAGTTTTTTGCTTTAAGCTTCGCAGGTTCGTAGGACTTTTCTATTATTTGGATGGCGGCTATAAAGGAGATTGAAGGGGTCTTTTTATAGTCAACTTAAGAAGGAAATCATGCTCCTCCTTGACTCATACTTAATCAGAATTTGTATTCATGTGGCAGGCGAATAGGCCTTCATGTGCAACTGGTAGGCCCTCTTAGCTATATATGTGTGAGTCACCTGCTCAAAAGATCAAGAATAATTTATAATTTCATTTTCTTCAAATATATATTTATCCTTTAACATAAGAAAATATTTATCATATCCGTTCAACTAAGTGAGTTTATGAAATTGTCAGGTAATATGCATGGGATGGTGCAATATATATATATATAATGTCCACAAAAATAACTTACGTTAAATATTTATATTATAATTGATACATCCTCAAAAAATTATCTTAATCGGGCACGAATCTTGAGGCAAAATCAAGTTGGAAGCTTCCGAAATTAATTTTGGTACCATCCGAACTCCGATTCCAGCAAACTTATAGTCGAACTGAGCGTCTCGGAAATACGAACCCAACGACACCAAATTCAACCCAATCCGAGCCCAAATGGGTCCAAATAAAGGGTCTGAAGCGCTGTTGGAAAGTTCAAACCATAATTTGGATTACCAAACGGATTCCAAATGTGACATGCTCATAATCGAATCGAGCGTCTCGACGAGATGAATCCAACGAGCCCAAGATCGACAAATTCCGACATCATTAAGACCTTCAAATGTCTAGCGAACGGTCTATGATCAAGGGATTCAAGATCGGCCATCCATTCAAACCACTCCCTAACTACCCCTGATCTTCCACCTATTTACGAGCCATGCCACTCACGAAAATCTATAAATAGAGACCCCATTTCTCGTGAAAAGTGACACCTATTCCTAAGGGGAAAAAGAGAGAGCTCTTGCCCCCTCGCTCCTCCTCGACCTCCGTCGGAGTTTCGCCAGACCACCGCCTGACGCCGGAGTTCCGCCGTACCACCACCCTAGGCCCTGCACTTCGCCGGACCACCACCTAAGGCCCTGCACTTCGCTGGACCACCACCTGAGGTCCTGCACTTCGCCGGACCACCACCTGAGGCCCTGCACTTCGTCAGACCACCACCTGAGGCCCTGCTCTTGGCCAGACCACCACTTGAGGCCCTGCACTTCGCCGGACCACCACCTGAGGCCCTGCACATCGCTGGACCACCACCTGAGGCCCTGATCTTTGCTGGACCACCACCTGAGGCCCTGTAATTCGCCGGACCACCACCTGAGGCCCTGCTCTTCACCGGACCACCACCTGAGGCCCTGCTCTTCGTCGGACCACCACCTGAGGCCCTGCACTTCGCCGGACCACCACCTGAGGCCCTGCTCTTCGCCGGACCACCACCTAAGGCACTGCACTTCACCGGACCACCACCTGAGGCCCTGCTCTTCGCCAAACCACCGCCTGAGGCCCTGCTCTTCTCCGGACCACCACCTGACGTCCTGAGTTCTGCCGGACCTCCACCTGAGGTCCGAACTTCCACCGAAGCATCACCTGATGTTCAAAGTTATATCAGAACACCAACTAAGGTCCTCCTGACCTCTGACATCATATTAAGGTCCTTCTGACCTCCAACGCCAGCCTACCACGGTCCTTCCAACCTCCGTCGCCTAACCAAATAAGGTCCTTCCGACCTCTGTCATCTGATTACGGTCTTTATGACCAGCAACATCAGTCAACTATTATCCTTCCGACCTCCGTCGCCTGACCAACAAAGGTCCTCCTAACCTCTATCCTCAGACTACGGTCTCCCTGACCTACAACGTCTGTCAACTACGGTCTTTCAGACTTCCATCACAAAATAACGGTCTTTCTGACCCCTGTCTCCTGCCAAGTACAGTCCTTCTGACCTCCGTCGTCTGCCAACTATGGTCAGCCGACCTAGCAAATGTGTATATATTAATTCTCACCATGAAATGCACTCTATATGATGTATATTGGCTATATCAAGCTAAGTCCTTCCCCAAAACAGAGGACCTCATTTGTAAACAACTGCAAATACTAGTAGATTCATTCAAACTGGGCCAGGCCCCGTGGTTTTTCCCCCTTTCAGGGGTTTCCACGTAAAAACTCTGGTGTCTTATATGAATATTACACCCTCTCTCTTTCATCTGATTGTGTGCTGGATTTTCGTACAATGCTAAGACGCTAAGCTTTATATTTCTCTACCACCGTAAATACTCAAGGACGCAATAGTTTGGGGCCGTCTATGGGAAACATGGTTCCCGACTGGGGGGCAATTTTTGCTCCCACCTCAAAAGGTCATTCTTGCCAACTTCCTTACATCAGCTATCGCTGCATCAATTTCATGGAAATCAGATACGGGCTGGGGGGCAACCATGACTCCAACTATGGTCAAGAAAATTCCTCCAATACTTTTAATATCAAGATGATATTTCAGGCAAGAAACTCCCAGAAAATGCAAAGATGTTTCCAATAAAATCTGAAGCCTCATACAGTCCCTTGTTGGACTTCTACTCCTTGGGCAGGGTCTAAATTTCGACCTAAAAAAAGTAGTAACGGTCTAAAGATAGATCATTCTTCACTCTTGATTCGGGATACACGCGGCATTTGCCCCCTCCCAATCAAGGAAAAATCAATCCCAGGGGGATTCGATTCGACCTCTTCCACACAGGTTAACGTCATCGAGCAAAGGCTCTGACATACAACCTCGGATAGGTCATACATCCTTGGTGGATCCTCTCGTCCTCTTCCGCACAGGTTAACGTCATCGAGCAAAGGCCCTGACATACAACCTCGGATAGGTCTTCACATCCTTAGTGGATTCTCTCGACCTCTTCCACACAGGTTAATGTCATCGAGCAAAGGCTCTGACATACAACCTCGGATAGGTCTTACATCCTTGGTAGATTCTCTCGACCTCTTCCACACAGGTTAACGTCATCGAACAGTGTTCTGACATACAACCTCGGATAGGTCATACATCCTTAGTGGATTTTCTCGACCTCTTCCACACATGTTAATGTCATCGAGCAAAGGCTCTGACATACAACCTCGGATAGGTCTTACATCCTTGGTGGATTCTCTCGACCACTTTCAATCAGGTTAATGTCATCGAACAGTATTCTGACATACAACCTCGAATAGGTCATACATCCTTATTGGATTCTCTCAACCCCTTCCACACAGGTTAAACGTCATCGAGCAAGGCTCTGACATAGAACCTTGGATAGATCTTACATCCTTGGTGGATCATCTCGACCTCTTATACACCGGTTAACATCATCGAGCAAAGGATCTGACATACAATCTCAGATAGGTCATACATCCTTAGTGGATTCTCTCGAACTCTCATGGACAAGTTAATGTCATCAAAAAGGGCTCTAACACAACCTCAGAAAGGTCGCACATCTTTGGTAGATGCTATTGACCTACGCTCTTCTATCTGATGCCGGATTTCTGCCCGACGCCGAGCTTCCTCCTGTTGAAGGACTTCTGCCTGTCGCGGGACATTCGTCGGATTTCAGCTAGATGCCGAGCTTCCTCCCGTTGAAGGACTTCTGCCCGTCGCGGGACAGTCGTCGGACTTCTGCCCGACGCCGAGCTTCCTCCTGTTGAAGGACTTTTGCCCTTCGTCGGACCCTCGTCGGATTCCTACCCGACGCCGGACTTCTGCCCTTCGTCGGACCCTCGTCGGAGTCCTACCCGACGCTAAACTTCTACCCGATGCCGGACTTCTGCCCGTCGCCGGACCCTCGTCGGAGTCCTACCCGACGCTGAACTTCTACCCAACGTCGGACTTCTGCCATTCGTCGGACCCTCGTCGGACTTCTACCCGACACCGGACTTCTGCCCGTCGACGGACCCTCGTCGGATTCCTACCCGACGCTGAACTTTTACCTGACGCCGGACTTCTGCCCGTCGCCGGACCCTCGTCGGGCTCCTCCCCGACGTTGAACTTCTACCCGTCATCGGACTTCCTTCCGTTTCCAGACTTCCACCGACTAATGTCGGACCTCCGTGAGATTTCTAAAAGAAAGAGGAGAAGACTCCTGCTCAGTGAGGGGCCCTAGACCGCACAGGGGATACCACCTGAAATAGCCTAGGGGAATGCCTCAGCGTGAGGGAGAGAAGAACAAGGAGGAGAAGACTCATGCTCAGTGAGGGGCCCTAGACCCGCACAGGGGATACCACCTGAAATGGCCTAGGGGAATGCCTCAGCGTGAGGGAGAAATGAAGAAAAGCGAAGGGAATTTCCTTCTTGCAAAGAGGGGCCCTGGGCCCGGACAGGGGATGCCGCCTGTGCCGGGCCAGGGGAAGGCCTCAATTGAAAGAGAGGAAAAAGAGGAGGAGGGGAGGTGCAAAGAGCCTAAGGCCCCTAGGGGTCTATTTATAGCAAAGTGGCCCAAGGAAGTTATTAAAAAAAAGGGGGCGGGGGGGGGGGGGGGGGGGCGGTTAGCTAGCGGTTAACCAACCGCAAGCCCCGATTACCACCAGCCGGCTCGAGCCGGGCAGCAGGGCAGCAGCGCGCGGGCACGCGCCCGCGAACGCGCGACAGGCAGGGCGGCGGCGCGCGGCGGAGGTGGCTAGTCCGTCCCAACTTGTTTCCGGGCCCAATCTCGGGCCCGGAAAGGTCAAATGGGACATTTTTGGGGTCCCCGAAACCATTTTTCGACGTTCCGGACTCAATTTTGGCACTTTTAAGGCCATTCGAGACATCTACACCCAAGATCGGATTTACAAACTTCAAATTGCACGAAAAAATTACCCAAAGATTGAAACACGTATTTTCAGACTTCTGGAACTTCGACGTCCGAAAATAGGGGGCAACTGATACATCCTCAAAAAATTATCTTAATCGGGCACGAATCTTGAGGCAAAATCAAATTGGAAGCTTCCGAAATTAATTTTGGTACCATCCGAACTCCAATTCTAGCAAACTTATAGTCGAACTGAGCGTCTCGGAAATACGAACCCAACGACACCAAATTCAACCCAATCCGGGCCCAAATGGGTCCAAATAAAGGGTCTGAAGCGCTGTTGGAACGTTCAAACCATAATTTGGATTAACAAACGGATTCCAAATGTGACATTCTTATAGTCGAATCGAGTGTCTCGACGAGACGAATCCAACAAGCCTAAGATCGCCAAATTCTGACATCATTAAGACCTTCAAATGTCCAGCGAACGGTCTATGATCAAGGGATTCAAGATCGGCCATCCATTCAAACCACTCCCTAACTACCCCTGATCTTCCACCTATTTACGGGCCATGCCACTCACGAAAATCTATAAATAGAGACCCCATTTCTCATGAAAAGGGACACCTATTCCTATGGGGAAAAAGAGAGAGCTCTTGCCCCCTCGCTCCTCCTCGACCACCGCCGGAGTTTCGCCGGACCACCGCCTGACGCCGGAGTTCCGCCGTACCACCACCTGAGGCCCTGCACTTCACTGGACCACCACCTAAGGCCCTGCACTTCGCTGGACCACCACCTGAGGTCCTGCACTTCACCGGACCACCACCTGAGGCCCTGCTCTTGGCCGGACCACCACCTGAGGCCCTGCACTTCGCCGGACCACCATCTGAGGCCCTGCACTTCGCCGGACCACCACCTGAGGCCCTGCACTTCGCCGGACCACCACCTGAGGCCCTGATCTTTGCCGGACCACCACCTGAGGCCCTGCACTTCGCCGGACCACCACCTGAGGCCCTGCTCTTCGCCGGACCACCACTTGAGGCCCTGCTCTTCGCCGGACCACCACCTGAGGCCCTGCACTTCGCCGGACCACCACCTGAGGCCCTGCTCTTCGCCGGACCACCACCTGAGGCCCTGCACTTCGCCGGACCACCACCTGAGGCCCAGCTCTTCGCCAGACCACCGCCTGAGGCCCTGCTCTTCTCCGGACTACCACCTGACGTCCTGAGTTCTGTCGGACCTCCACCTGAGGTCCGAACTTCCACCAAAGCATCACCTGATGTTCAAAGTTATATCAGAACACCAACTAAGGTCCTCCTGACCTCTGACATCAGATTAAGGTCCTTCTGACCTCCAACGCCAGCCGACCACGGTCCTTCCGACCTCCGTCGCCTCACCAAATAAGGTCCTTCCGACCTTTGTCATCTGATTACGGTCTTTATGACCAGCAACATCAGTCAACTATGGTCCTTCCGACCTCCATCGCCTGACCAACAAGGTCCTCCCGACCTCTATCCTCAGACTACGGTCTCCCTGACCTACAACGTCTGTCAACTACGGTCTTTCAGACTTCCATCACAAAATAACGGTCTTTCTGACCCCTGTCTCTCACCAAGTACAGTCCTTCTGACCTCCGTCGTCTACCAACTATGGTCAGCTGACCTAGCAAATGTGTATATATTAATTCTCACCATGAAATGCACTCTATATGATGTATATTGGCTATATCAAGCTAAGTCCTTCCCCAAAACAGAGGACCTCATTTGTAACCAACTACAAATACTAGTGGATTCATTCAAACTGGGCCAGGCCCCGTGGTTTTTCCCCCTTTCAGGGGTTTCCACGTAAAAACTCTGGTGTCTTATATGAATATTACACCCTCTCTCTTTCATCTAACTGTGTGCTGGATTTTCGTACAATGCTAAGACGCTAAGCTTTATATTTCTCTACCGCCGCGAATACTCCAGGACGCAACAATAATATAAATATAATATGATAGGCAATGATACATTCAAAAGAGGTCACAATATGTATGTGACTAGGGGCTTCAATCCAAAAGACAATGCAGCTAGTTGAACTAATTTCTATGCTTCAGCTTAGAAAATGATACCAGAGAAAATCAAATTTTGCATTTATTCATACAGCCTCATGGTTCTATAAATCCAACACCAAGGTATTTTGGATCCCCTTTTGGGATAGAGTTCTTAGAACCGAGGCGCTTTGTTAACAGCGCTTGGCATTATGGACAGAGTTCCATTGTGTTGTGGGTCTGTTTTGAGATAGAGGAGTCAGCACTGAGTCTTTGCATGTACAACACCGCGATGCTGGAGGTAGGTCATTTGAGTTGGTTTTATCTTCATTTTTAAGAGTTGTATTTAATTGAAAGATGTGTAACTTATGATAAACTCTTATATTCACATCTGGAGAGGGTTGACGTGAGCATGAAGTGAAGAAGAGGATGTGAGTGCAAAGATCTGTATAATTTAAGTTATGTTTCATAGTGGATTTCATGAGGTGGTGTGGCTCAATAATTTTTTACCCTTTTTTAATTTTTCACGTAAAATCTTTTTGTTCTTCTATGTTATTTTCTTTTTTCTTGTTTGTTTCACTCTTAGTTGTCCTCTCAACAATCTCGACATCATTCTCCCCATATTGGAGCACATTCTTCTACAACTAAAGAAATTTTTTCAACTTCATATATACTAAGAGATAATTTGAAATATTGAATGTGGCAGAAACATTGTAATTATCAGGCTGATCAAATTTATAAGTGTTATCATTAGTACACTTAATTATTCAAAATGGACCCTCGACCATAGGCTTGAGCTTGCTTAAAGCTCTTTATTTAAAACTCTCCTTCCATAGATGAATTCAAATAAAATCTTCTTCTTTGAATTGCGCTGCCCTTTTTGATTTGTTTGTTTGTTACTTTTTTATATTTATCATTTTTTTTTAAATCTCCTTCCTCACTTTTTCATGTGGCTAGTCTCTAGTGTCAACATTCTTTTTATACTCACCTATGTGCAAGGAAGGCACCAATTCCATTAATAACTATAGATTTAAGCCATACACTATTTCAAATGGAGTTCGATTGATTGATTGATTGACCGAACTAGTTGTAAGCCAACCCTACTTTTGCTAGAATTTATCCCATTGTATATAATATCTTAAAAAATTATCCAAAATAATTTAACAAACTCGGTTTGGTTTTAGTATTTGGGGTGTCCTGCCAAACTGAATTATAACTTTATAGATATAAAAATAACTCAAAAATTTGTCATCGTGACTAGAGGTCATCATTTTTTGGATAAAATGGAGCCCAACAAACCCCACAAAATTAAAATCTATAACATATTGCATTTAAAATTTTACTACATTGTATAAAATATGATATTTGAAAAATCTGTCCACCACCAACAATATTGAGTCTTTGAGGCATTATGCCTCAGGAAGACCAACAATGAAATCCATGAACTTGCAAGCAATGTAAGGGGCTTGTACGAGCAAATATTGTGACCTCATGTTTTAGTGTTGTGACATGCTGCATTACTTGATGTGACAATTGACATCACTATTTAAACTTGGTTGAAAGAAGTGATCCATATTGAGGGCAAGTGTTTTATCATATCAAAAATGACCTATTAAATCTCCATGATGACACTTGAAGAGGATTGGATCAAAGAGAGAGGAAAGGTGAATGCATAATCGGTTATATAAAAATGTGTGTGTGTGTGTGTGTGTGTGTGTGTGTGTGTGTGTGTGTGTGTGAGTGAGTGAGAGAGAGAGAGAGAGAGAGAGAGAAGTAGAATGCATAATCGATTACCAAAAAATAGGTAATTGTTACCCACAAGAAAAAGCTTGTGAGCATCGATAAGAGTCCTATTCAAAATATTTTGAAAATTGATTTCAACAATATATAATTCATTCACTACATTAAAGCCAACAACCTTTGCTCGTAATGTGGCTATTAACAGATGTTGGTTGTTCAATGTCTCAGTGACTTGAATTCACTAACCTGATTTGCATGTGAAGAGTTAGTAAAATGAAGATAAAATTTCACTAAAGTGGATACCTCCCCTATAATTTGATTTCATTATTTAAAATTCTAGCACTTTATGATCTATAAAAGGCATAAACACATTAGGTAAGGGGTAGTGCTTTCAGTACATGAGGGTGTGAATGATGGCATAAAATTTATTGTAAAAATTTAAAATTGATGTCAACAACATATAATTTCTTCATTACAACAAAGCCAATAATATTCGCTTACTTGTAATGTGGCTACTAATAGATGTTGGCTGCTCAGCACCTCAATGAGCTGAATTCACTAATCTGATTTGCACGTCAATATGCAGTAAAAGGAGGATAAAAGGAATAAACACGTTAGCTAAGGGGTTGTGCCTTCAGTGGCTGAGAGTGCGAATGATGGTATAAAACATACTATAGAATATTTTATCCATACCACATTTAGTTTTTCACTAAAATGGGCAACATGATGAGTCACCTTGACTTAACACCACACCTAATCCAACATTGAACACAACAAAATCTACCTTGAAGACTTTCCAAAAATTTATTAAGGCCAACATTGGAGTAGTGGCTGATCTCTATATTATTTTTTAAGCTGTCTTATCATCCTTTAGATCATTGGCATTGGTCAGCATTAGCAGCTTGGTCAAAGGTGTGAAAACATTAACCTCTAGAACAAATCATCGACAAAAAGATACCAATAAATGAAACTAGCACCCTAGGTAAGGGATTGATGTTGCAACCACTCATAGATTGTTTAAGTATATATTTTTGAATCCATCTCAATGCGGGCGACAGAGATGATGTACCTTAAAATTTTGACTTTTCGAGTTAGGTATTGGTACTTGTTGGGATGAAAAAACAAATTGTTGTTCCCATAGAAACACAAAAAAAAATGATATCTCTCCAGACAATCACAATATATACATAAGGAGCTGTAATCTAAATGACATTGCAGCTTCTAGCACGAATATATGTGCTTTAGCTAAAATAATGACAGCGAAGAAAACCATAACCTAAATGAGGTTTATGATATAGAAACTGTTGGGAATTTTTTTGAGGAAGAAAGCTCTTCTTAAATGTTGAAGGTAGGGGTTGGAGATCAAACAGCTCTTGTAAGAAAAGAGATCAAACTCTTATTCCATTTTTTTTGGTATACATCCATTATAGTAACCTATAAACTTATATATCGATATTGACACTAATATGATGTCATATAGAACAAACATAACCTAAAACTAGACTAAGTCTTAGCAATCTCCACTTTGGTTTGATTTTATAATGAATAACAAAAAACTTTCCCTACCGATTGCCTCTTCCTGCTTCAGTCACAGCACCTTGCTCTCCTTTCCATTGGTCACCTCCTAATAGCTGCACCTCAACCTTGTGGTATATCTTCTTTCTTCCCTTCTTTGACTGAGAGCCACTGCTCCACCTTCTTCCATCCTTCTTCCATCAAGAATTGCCCAAGAAAAGTCTCCACCGGATCATGGCATGCTTTTCCTCCACCTCCTTGCTCAAACCTACGTCTAATGCGACCCCACCGGCTCCCTTCACGGACTCCACGAGTAAGCCTGCCAACATGAGCCCAATCCCACTCATGCCCGACCTCCATTGTGCATTTAGATCCACAGCTCCAGCTCGTGCACCTGGGCATTCTAAACCATGCATACATGTGGCCATCCTTGTTCCTTCTGTAATTGGCACGCTTGTGCCCTACATAGTGACTATTCCGTGGGCTTCTGACCCAACCTTGGCCCCCCTGCTCGCCTGTGCTCAGTGCAATTGAGCACCCATATGCAACGTAGCTGCCTGTCCAGGTCCGACCCCAGCTCGAGGAACTGCTCCACTTCCAGACCTTGGTTTGCCTCCCATATTGTCACGATCTCTTGTCTTGTTCGCCTACAGTTTTGCACAATCAACTCTCCCGCTGCTCTCCTGCGAGTACGACCCAAGCCCGCCATCCTGTTTTCCTACGACTAACAACCCAAACGCGGCCCATATATGTGCATTCTGCTCTAACTTAGAGACCCACAACAGCAACTATCGATCCCCTTGTTGCTTCTTTCAATCCCCTTCTTTGCTTCAGTTGCGCCATAAAAAACCCACACACTGCTTCTGTCTCTTACTAGTCTTTTCTTGCGACTGCACTTCAAGACACCAACATGGCCGATCACGCTACTCTCGCCTGCATGAGTCGCGGCCTCCAACCTGTGTGCGTCTTATTCTGCTTCTGTTTCTTTCAAGCCCAGCATGACAAGCTATCTCGCATGACCCGCATGTGCTCGTGACACCAGCTTGCACTCCCACGCTAGTGTGCCCAGGCCTCGCCTCCACTCCAAAAGGCACCGGGCCCTCCAAACGCCTGCAGCGCCTCCCGATCATGACTCCGCCTCCCGTAAGCTCATGAATCTGGCCGGCTCGTGGAACCAACTCTCATATACTCTACCTTATGCGAACGAGCAATCCCTGCCACACCGTCTCTTTATTACAATAGACACCTTCCTCCTTGATCACCTCCTATATGGTTTTTTGTTTTGTTTTTTTTTTTTTTTTTTTGAGGGGCGGGGGGGGACCCACTGTCGGACCTTCGTGTTAATTCAAAAAAGGAGGATTACAATGACTTTAAAAGGACCTCCAGCTCACTACTGCTCATAAGAGCTACACAAAAAACGTAAAAAGAACCTAAGAGCCAGAAGTCCTTACTAAAGAAAAGTACATGAAAGCCTAGAAATATTCTACGGAAAACTAAAATAACAATCCAAATGGAGAAGATGATGAAAATCTCATTCAACGCAATCTTCTCGACCAAAAAATGACCCTGCACTTTGATATCAATTGTTGGGAATTTCTTGGATGAAGAAAGTTTTTTTTTTCAGTGGGGAGGGGAGGGGTGCGGGGAGCACACAACTCTTGGAAGAATAGATATATAAATCTTATTCCAATTCTTTTGTGATACATCCATTACAGCATTCTATAAACATATATATAGATATTGATATTGATATGATGTCTTGCAGAACAAACATAAACTAAACCTGGACCAAAATCCAAATAGAAACACAAGGCTCAAATATTATTCCCATTTAAAGACCCCTTTGTTGAATGCTTTAGGGTTATTTAAATGTCTTTCATGATACAAACATGCAACAAAATTTATATACTATAAGAAAAACAAAATAATACAACTCCTATAGCCCATGAATGCTAAGTGAACATTCCTCCTAAGTGTTCGCATGATAACTAACTTCTAGCTAGGGCAGTCATAGCTTGGCATCAACTAGGGGTGTAACTTGTAAGTGAGTCACGCTGACTCATGAGCCGGCTTAAGCTTGGTTTGATAAATGGCTCATGTGCTGAGCTCAATGAGCTAATAAGTCAAGCTTAGTTAGACTCAAGTTGACTTGCTCGTGTGCTAGCTTTTTTAAAAAAATATTAATATAAAATGCACATAAAATATATTAAAAATTTAAGAGTTCAAATATAAAGCTATTAAATTTTTGTAAAAATTATACCACATATTCTTATATTTAGTGATTATTTATTATTTGTCTTCTAATGTCTCATTATGTTTATATTTCAACTATAATAATTACTTGATTCACAATAATTTTTTTCTCTTTCGTCATACACGAGCTAGCACATGAGTCGACACGAATTTGTAGAATTAATTTGGTTTCATTTACTTCGATAATTAGATATATTTGAATAAATAATTTTGAACTCTATATATATATATATATATATATATATATATATATAATTAGCTCGATATTGATTAAAAAATATTAAATCAAGGTGTACAGTTTACTTAGATAATTAAATAAGTTTACATAAAAATTTAAAATTCTTCATACAACAACAACAACAACAACATCAAGCCTTTATCCCACTACGTGGGGTCGGCTACATGAATCCTTTTTCTCCATTGTGTCCTGTTAAAAGTCAAATTCTTGTTTAAATCTAATAAAGAAAGATCATTTCTAATATTTTCTGACCAAGTCTTTTTAGGTCTACCTCTACCTTTCTTAACATAAGTCAAATCTAAGACCTCTACTTTCCTAACCGGGTCATCGGGAGGCCGCCGTTTTACGTGACCAAACCATCTAAGGCGACTCTCTCTAATCTTATCTTCCACTAGAGCTACTCCAACCTTTTCACGAATATGCTCATTTCGTATCCTATCTCTAAGGGTAAAGCCACTCATCCACCTGAGCATCCTCATCTCGGCAACACTTAACTTAGAATTATGCTTCTCTTTTAATGGCCAACATTCGGCACCATAAAGCATTGCAGGTCTCACCACCATCTTATAGAATTTTCCCTTAAGTTTGAGGGGTACTTTTCTATCACAAAAATTTAAAATTCTTCATACAAATAAAAAATGTCTTTTAAATAAAAATATTTCAAGTGAAAAAATATATCCAAAATTAGTCTTTTTATGTAATGTGTACTCTGTTAAGATTTTGTTATAAATTTCATAAGACTTTAAAATATATAGCGATTATGGTGTTTTCATGGATCAAGATCAACTTCAATCACCCATTGACTTTATCATTTATTCAACTCTACCATCTTTAGGGGAGCTATTATCTCATCTATCTTCATTATTTATTGACTTTTACTCATTTAATCCCATTTTTAGGTATTGATGTGGCTGCTTCCATTCCTATCAGCTCTAGATCATTTATATCTACTTCATTTAGAAGGGAGACTTTGAGGACCACTTCTAATCATCTACAAATTTTACTCATTAAATCACCAAATCTTCAAATTTTCTTTATTGTCACATTTATGGGATGATAAATTATGAAAGAGATAGCTTTGAATGCTTCCACCCTTCTTTAGTCTGAGTAATTCAATCCACTTTATTAGGAAAAGGATTGATCTCACTACTTGCATATGACACTACCAACTAAATGTGGATAGCTTATAGAGATGATAGCTATGATATTTCTTCTGCACATGATGCTAATTAATGGAGATTGATGTTTGTGTTCAAATAATAACTATGATAGTTTGAGAAGTTAAAGCTATACTTTAAAATCCACCGGCTTTGTTATTCACCACTTGAGATAAAAAAAAATCTCTATTGATATAGAAAATAGGGAACTAAAGTCTTCAAGCTAAGGTTTAGTGCCAAGAAAATAAATTTTGTGATCAAATTATAAATATCAATAAAATACTATATAAATATAAATTTAGTGAATATTAAGACTAATTTTTTAACAACTACAAATAGTAAAGGTCAAACTAATCATCATAAGTAATATTCATGAGATATTTTGCTCCTGTGGTCCTTGGCCGCCCACTACAATGGTTGAACAATGTAGGCAAAAGATCACATGTAGAGATGCATGAAATGAGAGTAGAAGAGAACGTCAAAACACCTAAATGCTTGTAGTGAACTATAATATTTATAAATAGCGCCATGATAGATTTTTGATGCGACCCAAACATATAAAAGCTAAATCACAAAAAATACAAACAACTAAAATGAGATAATGTTTTGAACAAATCAACACACATACATCCCTCACCACCTGTAAGAACAAAAATGGGCAACCAAAACTTTGGAAATCTTCTAGACAAAATGACCTCTTCAGGGAAAAGGTGTCCATTTGCCTTTTTTATAGCTTCAGCCCTGCCAAAACAAGATTAAAAATTGACAACTTTGGAACACTGATAACAAAATGAAAAAAAGATTAATGAAAGTCAAAAAAATTTTGATTTCTAAAATTTATTAATATGCCAAATACTATCAATCATGTTTGAAATTTAATAGGTCAATAACATAAAGAATGAATCCTCACAATAAACACCCAATACAATGACTTTTATGATAACAAAGGTGTGCTCACAGACCTTTTCAACCGAAGAATCCTTGTATTCCACAATGAATGGATTCCGCACTTCAGAAATAAGCTCCATCTGCAAAACAATGAAATTATGGTGACTAAAATCAACAAAATCAACCAAATGGAAACACCCAAATGAGCTCCCATCAACAAAATCGACCAAATCTGAAACGCCCAAATGAGCAAATTCAGGGGAAAGCCAAAGAAGCGAAACCTGAGGATTCCGAGAGAGACGACATGGCCGGAGCTGAGATCGGAGAGTTGGGCTCCAAGAAAGAAGACTTCAACGGGACCGGAGCTAACTACAGAGCTTGAAATCACATTTTCCGGCACGGAAGATAGGATGGTGTGGCCTCTTACCACAAGTTTCCTCTCCAAAACCCTAGCAGAAGATGAGATCACCATCGGATCTTCTTCGGCTTTCTCGGAGTTGAAGTAACCCCGAATTACCAATCGCTTCTGAAAATAGGCAACAGGAAAATCAATGCATTGAAAAAAGCATAGTGGAAGTGGGATCGAATGCTTACCTTGGAGAACGATTGTGAGGAGCGGCTGCGAGGAGTTCATTTTGGTGGATCATTTAGCCTACTAGGAGACAGGCGTGAGAGAAAGTAGAGCGGGAGCTAGGGCACGTGAGGGAGATAACGAGAATAGGCACATAGTAGTGATTTTGAATTAAAAGAATGGTGGCAGCGGTCGGTAAACCGCCTCTATATAAATTGCTGCTAAAAAATAAATTTTTTATAATTTTTTAGCAGCAATTAAAACTACTGCCTATATCAATCTAAAGCAGCGGTTCTAAGACTGGTACTAAAAACTGCTGCGAAAACCTTATATTTTTAGTAGTGAATCCCATTATATCACTTGAATCTAGCCACATATATACTATAAACAAAGTGGCACTCCTTTGCCAATGTTGTACAGTAAATCTTAGATTTGTCAATTCAATATTGTAGAAGTGTGTTGTCACTTCAGCTAATAGATCGAGAATCTTAATTTTGTTTATTTTATCGAATATAAGATTGACTGCTAGCATCTCCAAATTTCATCAATGTGCTAGCATATCCCATTGAATCACCATTACAATATCATAACAAGTCATCCTTATAAAGCTATTTTCACTTGAAAGTTCAAAGTAAACATTTTTCTGATGATATTTTAGCCAGTCCTTTTTTGCAAGAAAATTATCCTTTGAAAACCTATCGGTAGCACATATTTTCACATTTGTCGCAAGTTTTTTTTAGTCATATTCAATAATTTCTAATCAATCTTTCTGTGTTGTCTCAATAACAGGTTTCATTAGATCTACTAGCTTTTCCGAACACTTCGATCTATCTTGTCTAGTTTTCCATGTTTCCATCATGGGGGATATTTACAATATATGTCTTTGTGTATTTCATTAAATATCTAACCCAACAGAAAAAATTCTTTTCAATATTTTTATTTTACCTTACGTGGTACTTATCAATTTTTTTCCACTAATCTCTCATGATGATTCAAACTTATATCTAATCCAACATGCATAAACGTATTAAACTTTATAGATTTTTATTCAACATTTTCTTGTACATATATTATGCAATTCATGTGACAACTCTTTCTTAATTTTCTAATACTTGATATTCTTCATCATATCATTCACCTTTTCAATTGGTCTGGAATTAGAGGCAGTTTTATGATATAGTTTCATTGTCCTATGTATCTTAAAGAAGGAACCAAATTAAGCACATTCAAGTTGAAAGCTTTTGTTGTAAGCTTCTTAAGTTATTAGGACTTTTAAAGTATTAGGATGCTTGTCATATAATTGGAGGGGTCCTTTTATAGTAAAGTTAAGAAGAGAATTGTGCTTCTTGACTCCTACTTGATATGAATTTGTATTGATGGGTGGCCAGTGAATAAGCCTTCGTAGTCAACTAGGGGGCGATCTTAGCCACATATGTGTGAGACGCCTGCTAATAATATTTTTTCCTTCAATTTGCAAGTTAAATATGACTAACAAAGGGAGCATTAAATAAATAGGAATATTGCACAATCATAGTTACATATGTGCACTCACCAGCCCAATATATATATATATATATATAAGAAAGTCCTTTTCCTAGCAAGTTTTTGTCCATGAGTAAGCCCTATAAGATGGTGCAAAGTGTTAGGTAGGTGTTTGACAATGAATTGATATGTTTTATATATATATATATGAACATAAAATGATATCGCCAATATAAATATATTCAAGATAAAAAAAATATATTATATTTATGTATTTAAGTTTATATTAGTTCATCATCAAATTTATTATTGAAAGCTTATATCACATGCGGGACATGACAAGTAGCTTTTGTGATAAAAATCTATCATAAGTTTTCTCAGAAAAGTTCATTTGCAGTAGAAAAGTGTGTCGCTTATGAACTTTGCATTTCTTCTTTTCCACCATGTTTGTTTGTTTTCCATTATTTTGCTCATTCAATTTAAATGATTATTAATCAAATATGTAAATGGATTAATTTTCATTATATTTACATGGCATTATCTTATATATAAAGATAGAGCTAGAGAGAGAGTGTGTGTGTTATTACTTTCTTGAAGAATTTGAGCCTTGATTTCACATATATTATAACAATCATGGACTTTAAAAAATTTTCCTTCAAGCCTTTGTATAAGTAGAATTTAAAGTAGATTTAAAGAATTAAATATGCTTTAGGGTTATTTAAATGTCTTTTTCTTTTGGTTGTAGCTCTTTGAGATTTAGTGGCTCTAGTTCCTTTTAAGAACTTATAATCGAATTTTTAAATCAACGCGTCGGCCCCTCTGTGAATTTTAACAAAAAAAAAATGTTAGATCATCCTAGCGTTTCCTTAGGTGTGAATGTGATATTAAGCAAAATTATAGAAGTCAATGCTGCATATCTGGAACTTTTGTTGGTGGAAAGTATAAAATGGAATGTGTAGTCTAAAAATTAAATTTGGAGAAAATATGGGTGATTTAATCATTGTAGTATTGGGGCATTTGCAGTGGTTAAAACTGTTGCAGGTATACATCTATAACAACAGTTAAAATCACTGCTAATTTAGAACATCAACAGTGATATTAATTGCTAATATACTACAAACTTGCAGAAGGAAAAGTATGAATAATATTTCATCTGAAGTTAAAATCACTATATCTGATGCATCTCTAAATCGTATTTCTACTAATTAGTTTTATTATATGGAAAATAAGTGGTGTGGGTAAGATTGGTGCTCATTTTTCATATTTTGCTAGAGTGGGTGGTGCTTATTTCTATAATTGGGGGGCTTGTTGTGTGCTTCCAATGGCTGATAATATTATTATGCTTCTGCTTCTGATCACAATTGCATTCAATTTCTTTTGATTATGAGTGTTAGTTGGGTGTTGTGTATCACTATTTTCATTGGGTGGGGGATAAAGAAGGTAGTGGCTATTTGTTTGATTTCATTTATTTCGATATTCAGGCAGATCTTGACAATGATGGTATATAACTCTACCATTGTTGAGAAAGTTTCTATGTTGTTGCTCATATTTGGATTCAGACTTGCTTTTCTTATGGGGGTTGATTGGTGGCGCGATTGCTACCAGAATTTCTTTCTTTAACAGGATGTGGCTGTGGCCTTGTTCTTTGTGCAATTATTTTGCACTTTTTTTATGTATGGAGACTTCTTTTAGCTGATGATCATCTTTTTTTCTTTTTTTAGTATTTGTTGTTTTACTTCGCATGTGGGTTTATAGTTCTCTAATCCTTTTAAGCAGCTGGTATTATAATTTTTCCAATGAATGGTCATTTGAGATACTACACTTCACTGAGTTGGGGTTCACTCATCTCTATATGTATCCTTCTCTAAGCTAGTTTGGTTTGGTTGGTTTTCGTTTTGGCTTGCTGAGTTGATGGGTTGTACTTCTCTTTTAATGACCAACATTTTACATTATAAAGCATTGCAGGTCTCACCGCCATCTTATACAATTTTCTCCTAAGTTTGAGGGGAATTTTCTATCACACAAAAAGCCCAACACATTCCTCCACCTTAACCATCCAACTTGAATTCTACTAATAGTATCCACATCTATTTCACCATCAAATCCCGCTCTGGTCTTATCAATAGGAACAACATCATCAACAAAAGGCACATATTATGGCACAATCTCTGCCAAATGTTTACCAAGAACATCCACAACCAAAGCAAATAGATATGGCCTGACATCAGAAAAACTTACCGTGGTTCTGGAGGCCGAGGCGGAGAACGACGACAACGGAAGCGGTGTACGAAGGCAACGGAGGCGGTGTTCAGCGAGACGCGACTCACGTGACCGGGAGCGAAACAGGAATGAAATGAATAGCAAGACGATTGCGAACAACGCTAGGAGGGGAAATAGGGTCTTTTCCGGTGGTACTGCCTGTAGATTTTCCTCCAAAGATATCTCTGGCGACATTTCTACCAGAAAATTTCATCGTGCTTAAGTAAGCAGGCGGGTTTTCCACCAGAAGTTCCGCCCGTCAATTTTTGATGTATTTTCTGCCAACAGGTACCACCAACTTTAAAAAAATCGGCAGCACTAGTGGCGGGTTTTTCGTCGTTAATATATCGGCGGTTTACCGCCAGACAACCGGCCGGTAAGTGATCAGCGGAATATCTGTCGGTTACACAGCCGCTACTACCAGTGAATATAATTCCGTCGATAATCCCATATTTCTCGGTAGTGTCTATATCTCATTAAATAAGATTGAAAGACCAGATTATGTAACTATTTTGTTGGATAAATTGAAAGATCTCTATATCTGTGTGAATTAGTTCTTTTCACAAAATTAAGATGTTAAAGCTCTCTTTCAATTGCTTCAAATTCAAAATACAAATATAAGGTGAAACTAAAGGCCAATTACTATTAAATACATGTGAAATGCATGGCAACAGCATCTACATAATGACCTTAAGCTATATGAAAACTTGAGAGAGAGAGAGATAAAATAGATATAGTGTCACAAAGGGAGTATTTATCTCATCAGCGAATCCCAGGACGCGAATGGAATGGGAAATAAGGCGCAGCCATGGCCGCGTTCTCTAAATTGCTCTTCTTCTTCTTCTTCTGTTCCTTGTGTTCCTGTTTCTCCGCATTAATATTACTCATGTTCTCCTGCTTTACCTGATCTGCTTCCTTCTCCGAAGAAGATTTCGTTGGTGCAACCTTAGCCATGCAAAATTTCAGTACATCCATCTCTTTCCTCTCGATCGATATCCTTTACATATCTCTGGATCGACCCTTTTATAGGCTTCCAACGAGAGCATTTACACGCAAGTGGTCTCTATGACTAAGTTTAAGATAGCTTAGAGACGAAGCACGGACTTGGGAACGATCAACCACCATCATTTTCTTTTGGAAAAATGAACCTGATCTCCTGTGCCAGTGCAACGTACAGCTTCATATTTAAATAATTTTTCTTTTAGCTTTTTATTGATATAACATAAAAAAATTACAAAATTCCAGTCATATTTCATCAACTTCTCTTTCTGTAATTCTCGTGGAATCTCTTCGTTGACTTTGGTTGTTCTCTTAGCTTTTTACAGTCCAATCAAATCAACAAAGATTACTCATACCTCCCTCCAAATAGTCATCTTCTCTGACCAGTCGTTACTTGGCTGCCAAGGATAGACCAAACCATCGAAGCAATGGGATATTTATCTATTAACATTAGCACGTGTTTGTATAATAATTTGTTAAGAAGAGTGCTAGCTAGCAGCCCAAAAAATCATCATTTATAAATTATTTATGCTTCGATTATTAAAAAGCTGACAGCTTTTTTATTATTTTTTAAAGTATTTTTTTATTATTTTTTAAAGCAATTTTTTAAGGAAGATTTACATACATTCCACTTTATTTCATGCTATTTATATATCGAATGCCTAAAATTTTAATATTACATTCTTATCACTCATATAAAATATTAATATCAAATATAACACTCCTATATTTCATTCTTACCACCCATACCACCCTATAAATTTTAATATTTCATTCCATGCACTCATATTTGTTCTATGGGTGGTAGACATATAATATTAAAATTTTAGATGTTAGATATGTAAATAGCATGAAACAAAGTGGTATGTAAAATACAGAAATTTTTAGCTCAAAAAATATTTATGTTAAAAAATTATTTTAAAAAATAATAAAAAATTATCCCTACACAAAACCTTATTCTCTAAGTAATTAAATCGACTAAGAATAAATATTTGAGCTTAATATTTAAATGAACCGGACATGAACAGCCTTTTATTTTGTTTGTATTTGGCTATGAATAATTTTCAATGCCATGTTCGGCTCATGTAAGAATCATTTTTTTTATAAAAAATTACAGATTTAACGTATCTTTTATTTAAATGAACCGGACAAGTACAATTTAACGTATTTTTTATGAGAATTTTCTTTTTAGATATTCCGTCAAATTACAGATTTTCAATTCAATTTTTTTATTTTATGAGAATTTATTCTGTCAAGGGGTATTGTTTAATATGTTAGATTTGCATAAAGATCTAGCTCACACTGATAGAAGTTGTAAAAGTCAGCATAATTCTTTAGAGGAACATACAAGAGTTTGTTGGGCTTCACAATTGAAGAACATAGGATTACACAATTGAGAACAATCATCTATTTCCAATTTTAGGGATTACAAAATAATTGATTGTTGGTGGAGATGATTATATAATGTTACATAATGAAGAACATGTCCATCGTTAAATAACGGACATCAAGTGAAGAGGGTAGATGTTAGTAATCCAGCGATGATGGTTGTTGTTGCAAATAATGGTTATCTTTGGTGATCCTCGAACAAAATAATAGAGTTTTGTAATCTCGTAGCACCAAACCTCTCACATGAAAATAAGATTATATTTCTAGCTTTTTTAGAGGGACATTTTAATAAATTTGACCAGAATATAAAATACTATATTGAACGACTCATATTGATCCTCTCGATCATAGATAGTTTGATATAGGATATCATATGAATAATTTAATTATCCTGCTGCACCTATTACAATCGAAAGATTAAAAGCGTAAGATAGAGAGTTCATGAACTAAAACCCATGTCATACTGAATGATAAAATTAGTTAAACATAATTATACTTGAAAATATTTATCATTATAATGAAGGAGCATGAAAATGAAAAACTTTAAGAAAAATATTAGAAATCTCCATCTTCATTAAGTGCCAGCTACTACCTCTTTCCCTACGATGGTTTCCTCATAAATGAGGTAGTTTAAGGGTCATTTTTTGTAGTAAATAGATTCCAATATGTAAACACTTCCATTGCTAGGTCCCAAGTCCTACATGAGAAAAGTGTAGGGTTGTGTTAGGTAATCGACAGCCAGTGTAAAACTTGTCGAATAATAATGTCATGAATCCTTTAAGAAATTGTGTTAATGCTAGGGCGTCCCTTGGAAGCGACGTGCTGTATGGCCTGAATACATTGACAAGCGTGCAAGGGCCGCTGCACCGGTGCCCGGGTGTAGTGTTAAATATATAGGCAAGGGTTCCCACATCAAGGATGGATGTGAGCAAAGAAGCTAATCCATGAAACTAAAATTAGGATAGGAACTTAGAATATATGTTCCCTTACAAAAAAATTAATAGAATTAATAGATATTATGATTCATAGGAAGATAAATATTATGTGCATTCAGGAAACTAAATGGGTTTGAGAGAAGGTTAAGGAGATTGATAATTTATGATTTCAACTTTGGTATTTGGGTAGGAGTCATACTTGAAATAATGTATGTGTAATTTTAGATAAGAGTTTGAAGGATGATGTTATAAAAATTAATAGAATTTGAGATAAAATTATAGCTTTAAAGATTGTTGTTGATGCTAAGATTATTAATACTATAAGTGTTTATGCTCCTCAAGTGGGTTTGGATATGGGTTCAAAATTAAAATTTTTGAATGACTTAGAAGAATTAATACAAAAAATACCTCTTGAAGAAAGAGTTTTTATTGGAGGAGATTTAAATGAACGTGTTGGTAGAGAGGTAGATGATTTTAAAAGTATTTAAAGAATATTAACAAAAATATTTTTGAGAGTAAGATTTTAGATCTTAAGATTTTGTCTGTGCATGAGGATGCTAATATTATGTGGCAAAAAGTGGCTAGTGATATTAAGAATATTATAAAAGATGTGCTTGGAGTTTCAAAGAGAAAAGCTCCTAATAGTAAAAATAGTTGGTGGTGGAATCCAAATGTGCTAGAAAAGATTAAAAATAAGAAGATTTATTATAAAAATTAGTTTAATTATAAAAATTCTGATAATTAGAAAATATATAGAGGCACGTATGGAATCTAAGAAAGCAATATGCGATCCAAAGAGCTTAGATTTTAGTGATTTATATAATAAATTAGATACTAATGAGAGAAAAAGATATATGTATAAGTTAGCCAAACAAAGAGATAGGAGTAGTAAGGATTTAGTTCAAGTGAAGTTTATTAAGGATGAAGATCTAAAAGTACTTTTTTAGAAGATGATATTCAACAAATGTGGATGAGATATTTTGCTAAACTTTTTAATGAAGAATGTGAAAATATAATTGACTGTAGTGACCTTAGCACCCTAAATAAAAATAAAGATTTCTATTTTTATCGACGTATTAGTAAAACTGAAGTTAGAGAGGCTTTAAAGAAAATGAAGAGTGGAAAAGCTGTTGGACCTAATGATATTCCAATAGAAGTGTGGAAATGCTTAGGAGATGAAAAAATTTCTTGGCTTACTAAACTTTTTAATAATGTTTTGAAGACTAAAAAGATGCCAGATGAGTGGAGAATGAGTGTGTTAATCCCTATTTTTAAGAATAAAGGTGGTGCACAAGATTATGTGAATTATAGAGGAATTAAGTTAGAATTAAGTTAATGTGTCATACTTTAAAACCATGGGAGCGAGTTATGGAGTGTAGGTTGCGGCATGATACTAATGTTTCTCAAAATCAATTTGGATTCATGCCGGGCAGGTCTACTATGGAAGCCATACATTTATTAAGAGGTTTGATAGAGAAATATAGAGAGAATAAGAAGGATTTACATATGATATTTATTGATTTAGAAAAAGCATATGATAAAGTTCCAAAAGAAGTGTACGTTATGGAGAGTTCTTAAAAAGAATGGAGTTAATAACGCTTATATTCAAATCATTTAAAGATATGTATGTAGGAGCTATTACTTGTGTTCAAACACAAGGTGGTTTGACCAAGTATTTCCCTATTTTGATTGGATTACATCAAGGATCAGCTTTAAGCCCATATCTTTTTGCTTTAGTCTTGGATGTTCTCACTAGACATTTGCAAGAAGATGTACCTTGGTGTATGCTTTTTGCTGATGATATTCTTCTTGTTGATAAGACCAGAGAGGGAATTGAAGGTAAACTTGAATTGTGGAGGTCAACCTTAGAGTCTAAAGGTTTTCACTTGAGTATATCTAAAACAAAATATATGGAGTGTAATTTAAGTAATACTAGACCTAATGAGGGAATTGTGGAGGTCAACCTTAGAGTCATTAATAAGAGTACACGTTTTATATATCTTGGATCTATTGTTCAGAGTGATGGTGAAATAGATGGGGATATTATCAGCAGAATTCAAGTTGGATGGTTGAAGTGGAGGAATGCATCGGGCTTGTTGTGTGATAAAAAAGTACCCCTCAAACTTAAGGGAAATTTCTATAAGATGGTGGTGAGACCTATAATGCTTTATGGTGCCAAATGTTGGCCATTAAAAGAGAAGCATAATACTAATTTAAGTGTTACAGAGGTGAGGATGCTCAGGTAGATGAGTGGCTTTATCCTGAGAGATTCGATACAAAATGAGCATATACGTGAAAAGGTTGGAGTAGCTCCAGTGGAAGATAAGATTAGAGAGAGTCACCTTAGATGGTTTGGTTACATAAAACGGTGGCCTCCCGATGACCCGGTTAGGAAAGTGGAGGTATTAGATTTGACTTATATTAAGAAAGGTAGAGGTAGGCCTAAAAAGGCTTGGTTAGAAAATATTAGAAATGATCTTTCTTTATTAGATTTAAACGAGAATTTGACTTTTAACAGGACATAATGAAGAAAAAGGATTCATGTAGCCGACCCCACGTAGTGGGATAAAGGCTTATTGTTGTTGTTGTTGAATGATATAGTCTTTTTAAGTAATTAATCTTCATTTTTTTGTTGCTTGGTAGCTTCAAAGTAGGCCTTTTTTGTGAGATTAGATTGTTATTTCTTTTTTTAATATTAAATTTATTCTGTTATCTAAACGACTGCTCTCAATCTTTTTCATACTTTTTCTACATCCTAATAATTCTCCAAGATGACCACCAGCCAACCCAAGCCTCACTCTCACCCTAAAACTACATTTGTAGCTCTTGGCCAAACCACATAAGACTATTATCTATTCTCAACCCCTCAATGTCAACTTAAACTCTATCTAATTTTATTTTCTAGTGAACTTCATTAGTTCACATCCTAATCTAACCATCCAACATCATTTTCCATAATTTGCCCACTTAAAACTCATTTTCTAGGGAGATCTTCCTATGTAAGCTCAAACTAGCCCAAGGTCGACTAGTCTTGAGGTGTTCACTGCTAACTCTATCTAAAGCTCTCATAGTTCTACCAATAATTTTAAATCAAAACTTTTGATATTAAAATAGAGTTATATAATATTTTCTTGTCATTAATCTCACCAAAAGGCTATCCACTACCATCCTATTTGGTATTAGAGTGAATTTGGGAAAGAGTACATTTGATCATAATTTATTAACTGAAGAGATTTTTCTTGTGGTGGAATTTCCTTCAAAAGCTTGTGAGTCACTCCAATAAGTTTGAGATCAATAGTTCTTTTTTTAAGATAAATTTATGTTATATTATTAGTTTGGATATATAGTATATTTTTTATAAGTCTATAGCATAGGTATAAAATCTAATTAATGAGCTCCATCATAAAGCCTTGCTATTATCCTGTCTGAACCTATCTATAAAATTTTATCTTAACTGAAAATCTTCATAAGTGAGTGCTCCACCTCAACCAAATTAAAATATAATATTGATACAAATAACATTTTATGTAACCTTTTTTTTAATTTTCTATATGATATACTAAAATCTTTAGGACTTGAGATTTACGTATTTCAATATATTTTCTTGTAGTATAAATTTTGGTTTGTTTAAATTTGAAAAAAAAATGTAAAAAATGCAAAAACCATCTAAGGAGAATTTGGGACATCACATGACTTTTGACCACCTCCTCACCAATAAGTTTTTGTTCTTGGAATTCACATTTTTTTAATATATTTTAACTTCCATTCTCTCTCATTTATAGTCATTTCCTCTAAAATCATCTTGACACTCAAATTAATTTCTCAATATTAAATTTAATACTTGACCCGAATCATTGATTTCTTACATCTTACGATTCATAAAAAAGGCCCAAAGAACTAAAAAATATTTGAGGGGAATATACCCTAAATGTAAGAACTAAAAGATCAAATACAAATTATTTGAATCATTTACAAGATAATAGAAATCATATCCCTTCTCTTGGACAAAGTTATAATACACCATTTAAACATAATGGATCTTACTTAGACCTAAGAGAAATCTGACCTCATAGGAGATAACCTAATCACCGGAATGGAGTTAAAAGATATCAATTTCATAAAAATATTCACAGGATGAGCTCTACTAGGGTTTTTCCCTCCGTGGCGAAACCCGTTTTGTTGCCTTGCACGTGCCTTCCGACGTCGCCTCCTCGTTCAGGGAAGTGATTTACCTTTCCATTCTCTGATTTCTTGTGCTTTCTCGTGCCTTTTGCGGTCGATGGCTGGTAAGCAGTTAGTGGATGCCGGATTTCTTGATGGCAAATCTTCTTCTAAGTCTTTTCGTGATGCTCTATCTGGGAACGCTTCTTCTTTTCCTGACCTGAAAATCTCTACTCACCGTAGGCTTCCCTCTTTGTGGATTTCTGAGGCCGAGATTTTTGCGCTTGCTGTGCCGTTTGATTTCGCCTTGGTTGGGAAATTTCCTACCCATCGGCCTCCTCTTTAAGCTATTCGAAAATTCTTTTTCAATCTTAAACTTGTCGGTGATTTTTCTGTTACTGTGCTTAATTTGAACCATGTTTTGATAAAATTAGTGAATGATTTGGATTACTTCCATATCTTTGCACATTGTTCCTATTTTATCAACAATTATTACATGTGGTTGATCAAGTGGTCGCCTACATTTGATGTGGATGTTGAATCACCTATTATACCTATTTGGGTGTTTTTCCCGAATTTGAGACCTCGTCTGTTTTCCCCTAGGATTCTTCATGGACTCGATTCAATATTTGGTCGTCCCCTTAAAATTGATCATGCCTATTGGTTCTAGACCCTCCGTTGCTCGTGTTCTGGTCGAATTAGATATTTCCAAACAATTTTCTGACAAGGTTTGGATTGGTCTGGATAATTTGGGGTATGTCCAGTCAGTTACTATGGAGGATATTCCGCCTTATTGCTTTCATTGTAAATCTTTGGGGCATTCCAAATCGGAATGTCATATCTTGCACCCGCAATTGTTAAATGCTCATTCGAATGTAGAGGTTCTTCCTACTGTTACTGAGCCTGTAAAAAATGGTAACACAAGTCCTTCTGAGTTTGTTAATCCTATTGGTGGCATTTCTGATGACCTTCTGCCTGCTGGTGAGGAGGTACATTTGATTATGCCCATGGATGGGGCTGCTAATACGTCCCATGTTCCTATTGTAAACCCGTCTATTCGTGTTTCACCAGTGAGTCTGTTCGGTGCGTGTAATGAGGGTGTTGTTGTGGAATTTGAGTTGAACCAATGTTTAGTTAATTTAGTTGCTAGTCCTTTTGTGTCTCTTGGTTCTTGGGGGGTTGGCTGTCATGATGTTTCTGCAACTGTTGTTAAATCGCCTGAGGGCGGGATTTTTCCTTCTATGGGAGGGTCACCAGTTGTTTTGGTAGAATCGGTGGCTGTGTTGGATTCCCCTATTAATGTCGGGTTGGCTTTGGAAAGTTCGAAGGAAGCTGGGCAGGAACTGTCTAGTGTTTCAACTGATGCGGTTTCACCTCTAAATTCTGTTTATTTGGCTTTGACTGTTTCGCCAGTGGATCAGGTTAGTTCTTCGGGTGCTTGTGGAGTGGACCCTTTTGTTGTTACCCCGGTGACGCCTACTGTTCAATTGTATGGTCAACTTGTTGAGGTCCCAGTGAACTTAATTTCTGCTGATGCTTTGGTTACCCATGTGGGCGTCAGATCGAGGGAACTGGTTAAGATGCAAATTGATTGGCTTAAGAGCTCTTCTCCTTCTTTTTCTGAGGTTAAGGAAGTGGAAATTTCTAATCAGTCTGTGGCTTGTTGGCAACCTTTGGTGGTGTTTATTCCTATTTCTGTTGGAACTCTTTTTTCAGTGCTGGAGGTTGTTTGGCTTTTTGGTGGATTACTGCTGCTTCATTCCTCTGGATGGTCCGGGCCTGATTTCAGAGTGGTTGGAAGCCCTTGCCTAATACTGAGCCTGGTGGCCTTTGGTGTCCTGTTTATTTTCTCGTTCTCCCTAACTGTAATATCTTCTTGTATTCGGCCTTTATGCTTGTTTGGCCCTTGTTGTACTCCTCTATTTTTGATGGAAAAAAATTTTTCTTATTAAAAAAAATATCAATTTCATAAAAATGTTCATGATTTAAACAAACCTAAGAACACTAAATTCCATATTTATTAAGATATGAGATGTAAAAATATAATATGATGAAAGAGGATCAATTTAAAATATTTGATGGAATGTTCCATTTTTCCTTAAGTAATGATCAATCTCTTTTAAAATTTTATAAATTGGTTTTGTTTTTTACAAATTAGACAAAGATCTCTTGGTATAGAGAAATTTGAGGTTTATATAGATTTTTAAAACTAGGTTCGTTATCATCTGATACTGGCTTTCAACCAACATTGATATCCATAATCAAATACTAAAACCTATTTCATGTATATTTAATTTATTTCTACACTATCTTTAAAATATATCTGAACTTTAAATATTTGCAATCAAACTGCCTCTTGACGAATCTTTATATATGATTTCTGTCCAGGTGAAGGTTGGAGCTTGGGATATTCAGAGACCAGTTACGTTGGGCAATTCAGCAAATGATTTCTTTCGTTAATCCCAGGTCAAATATGTAAGAATATTTTGAAATCTTTTCAATAAATATTATCAAATTGTAGGATAAAATGGTATGAAAAATCGAATAGAGAATGATTATGCTTCTACACAAACGGAAAAAAAAATATAACATAGATCCTGATGAGCATTTCATGCTACGAAAATGATTTACATGAGGATCACGTGTTCTCTTAAAGAAGAAAACAAAAACAGAAATGGTACTTTATTTATTTAAAATTAAGAAGAATTTTAGGGGAGGAAGGAAGCTTTCTTGAGCTTCTTGGATGAGAGGGAGGAGTGAGAGAGAAGGGGAAAGGGAGAGACAAAAATCAGAATTTTTATTGCTTAATCATGCCTCCTATTACAGCTTATAGTGTCTGTATATAGACACAAATGGCTACATCAACAATAATATATGACATATAAGAAACTAAAAAAAGTGCACCTATAAAAGCTAACAGAAAATAGACAAACAGAAACAAGTTGGATCACAGAGACACTAATAATATAATAGATTTTGTGATTAAATTCACTTAAAATCTTACATTTTCTTTAGGACGTTTAAATTTAAGTATACAAAAAATATTTATAGATAATATAAAATAAAATTATATATATTATTCATATTTTTTTATTTATATAACAACACATCAAGTATTTATCTCACTACGTAGGGTTGTTACATGAATCTTTTTTTTCCATATTATCCGTTTACACAATATATTAAGGAATTCATTTTATAATTATTTGACAGATTTTGTAATGTTTGTTGACTATCTAATGCAATTCTTCACTTATATAGATTAGTTTTATTACACGTGCATTAAATGCACGTGAATAGAATTTAAAAAATAAAAATTCATATCTTGAATATTTATTAATATTATCATTCTTAAAAAATATTAAATTTATCGCTATAAATAATTATAATTATTAATTATTTTAATTAAGAGTTATATTTTTTGTTAAAATTATAGTAGAAAAATATATTAATATAATTTACAATCAAATATTAAAAAATACATATTTTTACTCTATAGAACTAATAATACAATAAAATCAATCATTTAATATTTTGAAAAAAAGCACAATTTTTTATCATAAACATGCTATTATAACATTATATTAATATATTAAATTAAAATTATAAAAGAGAGGAATTTTATCTTAAAATTTTATGTGCACTAAGTGCACATTACAATAATTTTTAAAGTTAGCACAAAACTAATAAAAGTACACAATCACTAAGTCCACCTTTTTAGGATTATACAATATAATAAGGTGTGGTGAGAATTTAAAATTAATGACTATATATTATAATTACATTTGTAATATATGTAATCTAAAAATAATGGAATTCAAATTATAATTAACAATGGAATGAAACAAAAATTTTCTAATTTTAGTGAGAAAGAAATAATCATTGGAAGATAAAATTAATATCTTAGATAGTATTCTACAGGCACACAAATGAAAAATAGGAATTTATAAATCTAACGAAAAAGAAGGATGTAAAAATCGGGTGCCAAAAGTTTTGAATGATTTTAATCACACTATATACTTACATTGTAGAATGACATGAATTAAATTTGGATCAAATTACTAATTTTAAAAGTTAATCAAGTCACAAGCAAGTCTAGGCCTTCAAGCTACCACAAAGTTGTACAAAATTCCCTATGGGGCAATAGTCTATTTAAACAACTCTTCCACAATGTGAACAATATTAAAATACAATATACAAATTACATGCGGCATTATAGAACAACCAACCTTTTTATCCTTTCTCACCAAATTCCTATTATGAATATTTCGTAAGTATCCATACCCAAAAGAAAATTGAATATTATCACTAATTAAAAATCATAATCACATTAAGTCATTGCTTTAAGTATAATATTTCAAGCACTTACCAAAATATAGTAATCACTTTGATGACCCTTGCGATGAACCCATGGCATACCATAAAATCCATCGAGATTACTTGAAATAGCATAACAAAATATAAGGAACAAATCATAAACTTACAAATTAATGCATATCTATAGACTTTCCACTCATATGGAGGGCCAAAACTGCAGCCTTTACTATTAAGATGCTCAAACTTCAAGGCTACCTATAAATGATTAAAAATGTATATTAAAAACAACAATTTATAAACATTGATTTATTAATAATCTTAAAGTTCACTAATTTACCTCGTAGGCATATTGTCTTGTTCTTTCTATCCCACCAGATATTCTTCTACTAACATAAACCCGGCTAAATCCACCTTTGCCTAGCTTCATTTCTATTTTGTATACAGGAGAGTTACCAATTTATACTTGTGCAATAAGAAAAAATAAGACCAACATGAAAAATCAAAATTATGAGATAGAGTTTTGATTTACCATAACCATTTACAAAAATTCTTCTATTACTATAATTGATGTTAAACAATCATATTGCACATAACAACCTGCTTGCATAGGTTGGCTGAATTAGTTGGATTTAGAAGAAAGAAAAGGAAATCATTTACCAACTCATATTAGATGGTTGTTAGAGACTTAGAAATGTATTCAGTCTCGGTATGTTTTTGAAGAAGAAACGCATGTGAACTTCTACCAATAGAATTCAAGTTTCTCAATCTCTACTACTGTGATTTAAGGCAACATTATGTGATATCAAGCTTATATTGGTGTTATGATATTCTCAATGGATGTATTCATGACACGATGCTGCAAAAAATGCACTTATTTACTTAAGCAAATCTAACAAATTTTGAACTGAAAAAGAATCTAAGAAAATTGAGCACAAGGAAAAGTTAGATATAGAGTTCCATGTATTTATCAGTCCAAACTATTCATCATAGGTGCAATCGTGTACAACAAAAATAAAGTACGTTGATGATATCAAATGTAAAGCAAAATTCAGGGATAAGACCAACAAATTTAATAATCTTGCCTGGAAGAAATTTTCACTCATCAAGTACTTCATGTGCCAAATATTTTAGAGAAAGGGAGGTTTAATAGGTGACTAAAACCTTAGACAATGTCTGGAATAACCATAGTTTTGGAGGTCTTTGAAACGTTGAACCAGGTGATTCCTTTACCAATTTATCCAAAATTAAATGGTAGATGGAACTATACATGGAATGACAATAAATGAGAGAAAAATTGGCATGATATATCCTTTGATCAATTGGGGGTGTTGGACCACAACAATTACCTTCATCACTGTAATCAAAAAATAAGAAAATTTATGAAATTAAAACTTTATAATTTGTTAAGAAAAGAAATTAGATATAGAGAAACCAACAACAAAAAGAAATAACACACATTCAGTGCAAGATTAATCTTTGACATTCTTGTATCCATACACTTTTGATAGTGTCTCACTATATTCTGAGTGCTATCAAAAGGGTGCGCTTGACATCAGAGATAGTTTTTTCATAATTTTTTTTTCCGTTTAGATAACTGATGCCCAAGACTTAATTATTGCTATTAAGTTTTTTTTTCAAAACTTTCTTCTTCAAAAAATTTTGTGGCGAAGAAGGCTTTCACAACCAAATGTATTGGTGTGGTAGCTGAAAAAAAGTTATCCTCTTTATGAAAAAAAGTCTACATGAAAAAGCTATAGATTTGGGTCAGAAATCCTTGTTCTAAGATTATAATAGTGTGATTCCAAATAGTGGTATCATTAAAACTAACAAGAAGGTCATCATAAATTAACTTTTGCAACAAGTTGATTTAATAATAAAACCTTTAGTAGAAACACAAATAAAAATAGAAAGCACCTAAATCCATAGTTAAGAAAATGCAAAGAAAAAAAAAGTGAAAAACAATGATTTTCACATCAATTCAAAATCAATCAGTGTTGACATCTCTTACAGAACAAACAAACAAAAAAATATAAAAAAGAGAGAGTTGAATCATTACCTGATCACTGCCCATACCCGAATCGCTGTTGAAATCCCGCTACTGCTACAGTGTTAGTCTGCAAATTGGTGCGGTTTCAGACCATTCACGCGTGCTCGGATGGGATCCTCTCCTCCTCGTGTCATTAAAAGAGGAGAGCATACGAAGCCTTTGTTACTCCCCTTCGCACGTAAGAATTGACTGAAGCTCCCTCTGCCTTGCCCGACCCCCCCCCCCCCCCTTCTTCCCTCTTCCTCGCCATTCTCACGACCTCGCCTCTTCCCATCGGTCCTAATCCTAATCTCTTCAATCCACACATAGAGAGAGAGAGAGAGAGAGCTTCATACCTTTAATCGAACACATCCTCCTCAGCCATCGACTTCTCTGAACCCAGCTGAAGCATCCGACGACCTCAATGTCGCTGACTTCCACCTCACGACCCCTACCTAGCTTAATCTTCCACAGGAACCGCTCGGCCGCCGCCTCTAAGCTAGTGAAATTGCGCCCAAGATCCATTTCTCTCACATCCGGGTCGAACTTGAAACCTCTGTAAGCTGCCGGCTTCTCAAACCCTAGGCGCTCCTTCGACCATGTTCCTTCTTCCTGTCGGAGCGGAAGTTGTGACATTTTGATCGTAGGTAGCGACCAAAGCTTGCTCGCTGCGAAGGTAGGCATCTCCCTTCCGGTCACGTGCTTCTTCGGCCAAGTTATTTGAAACAGAGAGTTTAACTCTTGAACTCTCCAAAACAGAGAGTTCAACTCTTTGTTAACTCTATTTCGACAGGATTTAACTCAAATCCATCATAAATCCTGCTCAAAATGTTGCATTAATCAGGTATAATTTAATTATTATTAATTAAATTTAATTAAAACTAATTATTTTTAGTTATAATTAATTATAAATAATTATAAATTAGTCATAATTAGATAAATTAATTATAACTAATCATGTCTAATTATAATTAGTTATTAATTAACCATAAATTAACTATAATTAATTAATTTGATTATGATTAAATATTTTTAATTATAACTAGTTATTAATTAGTCATATATTAGTTATAATTAATTAAATCTAATTATGATTAATTTTTTAATGATATTTAATTATTAATAATTTTAATTAGTTATAATTAATTATTAATTATAATTAAGAAAAGAAAAGAAATCCTTTTTCCTCGATCCACGAGCCACCACTACCAGTCCAACCATAGCAAAGGTATAAAACTTTCTAAACTTAAAATCATGTCCTCGGCGTTCATGTCGAGCCGACAAATCGCCCATACACGCTTTCCTAAGCGTGGTGGGAAGGGAACCCAGTGCGATACCAACGGCGAGGCGGGTAGGCCCTATACATGCTTTTTCTTAGCATGGTGGAGATAACCTTAAGTACCTGTACGCGGCTATGTACCTGCGGGGAAACAACTGCTCTCCTTTTTTAGGTACATTTGAAGACCCATACACGCTTTCTTAGCGTAGCAGAGGGATGAAGAAAATAAGGCCGCGGTGTCTGAGGACACCTACCATACATATTTTTCTTAGCGTGGTGGGAAGACCCAGTTTCTTGTAGTTTCCCTAAACGGGGGAGACGTCGGGAGGCTGTCAAAATTTTGGGTGAACATAAACTTGGTTGAACTCAAGGGACATATTTTGAACTCAAATGAGCATGGAACAAATGACACTGGACTTAAATTTTAACTAAAACTTAACATTTAAAAAATAAAACTCATGAACCTTGAAAGACTTGAACTTGAATTGTGTTTGGACTCAAGAAGAAAACATGGACCTTAATTTGAATGATCAAAAGAATCTGGACATGAATCAAACTCGAACCACAGGGGACAAAGAATTTTGACTTGAACTTGAACTCAAGATTGAATAAAATAACAGTGAACAATAGATTGAACTCAAAGGACTTTGAGCTTATTTAAAAAAACATGAGTATGCAACAGAATTAGTGGTTACAAGGAATTGGGCCTTAAATCCAATTATAAAATCCAATTATTTGTAATTATGTAAATGATAGAAGGTGACTCAAAAAGAACTCAAGTGAATGCTAAAAGACTTAAGTATATGAAATAAGACCTTGATTCAATGAGTGAGAAAATCAAAATGGAAAGGCTCAATAAAAAAAATCTTGATCATTCAAGAAGATACATATGAGTAGATAAAGATGTATAGTGGACAAGGAGGGCCCCTACTACATCTCATCTACAAAGTAGCAACCAAGATGGAGATGCATATGCATATATCAATGAATAATAATACTAAGCTCGGCACGCATATACTTGTAACCAATGTCAAATGGGATTTGTGAATGAATACGACTCCATCTGTAGACAATTAAGGGAGACAAAAATGATTGAAATAAATCTCATGAATAATAATACCAAGGCTCATACACAACTGATGTCACTCAAGTGTAAAAAAATGCAATAGACTACCTCGAGTGACAACAATCGACACATATGAAGAAATGGATGATGAACAATACAGCCTAATCAATGATCAGTAACAATCAAAGATGTCAAGGAGAATAAATACATTGAACTTTGACGAATAAAGAAGAATCGATATAACAGTGAACATATGAACTATACGCTGATGGTGATATCTCCCTGCAAGCATAGATAAGGAACGATGAATATAGAGATGCAAGGAATGACATAGTGAAATCTATAAAGATGCCTCATACACCCAATAATATAGTTGGGATGCTGCAAGCATCCAGTATCAACGTACAATGAAAAAACAATAAGGAGATATTTAAGGATTTTGAAGTAAATAGTTGCCTTCGTGCAGTCAAATATAGGGAATACACATTCTCCTATCTGTAAGGGTGTATGAAAGGCAACGAGGGTAGATACCTATGCACTTTAAGTCGTTTGTAGAAATAAGCAGTGGATGTTACATCTTCGTTACAACTAACAACCTAACAATGGTAAGTAAATACATCATCTCTTGCATGTGAAGATGTGTGACATGCAGCAGATGTAAGCATCCACGAGCCCTTACAGAAGACCGTTAATATACAAAAAATAACATCTGTGAACAAGATGCCAACTGAATATAGTGTATGCAAGAACCTACGGGCCACTGAAGGAGACCCATCGTGCACTCAACATATCACCTACAGGAAACCATGTCAATCATTTTCCAACCAAAAGTAAGGGACATGTGACAAATGTAAGCTCTTACTAGCTGCTGTAGGAGATCCATCATACATTGCCTATAAGCAAAATGCAAGAAAACCACTACAAATGCAAACAACTATAGGTTTGAAGCAGGAGACTCGTTAATGCACTATAATCTACATGTAGAAACAACAAGTAGTGCATGACAACCTACCCATATAAAATAATGGGTAATTCGTAGTATGACGCCACCGAATCCACAGTTTGAATAAGAGCAGACATAAGGCATATGCGAGTTCACCAATTAGAACGCTGTATCCAAAAAATAGTTACCCATACAATTGACCATTGTTAAATACTTTCAAAATGCCCCCCACACATGCACTGTAATTTGTATATACATAGGTCACACAAAAAAGGGGGTATACAATCAATAAACCTGCATGGGCCCCAAGAGCGTGTTGTAAGAGTACACGTGACGTCTAGGGATACTGCGCGGGTCAATAAGTGAATTCAAGTTCGAGTCCGATCCTTCTATTCAGATAGATAGGAGTCGACACGGTTTGAACTACTAAATGAATATACAGTTGTAGGGTAGACTGAGATATGTATTTTATACGTTCATATTAGGCCTTCAAGGCCTATAATCAAGATAATTCACTTACAAAGACATAAAGTATATGAAACTCGACCCTCTATCAACAGCTCGCTGGAGTCAATAGGGTCTAATCCATAAATAAAAATGACCCCACTACCCCGATGAGGGTAATGTTGAATGTTTATCTCAACCAGAGGGGTCCATTCCAAACATTTCAAATGCTTCTCAAACACCCACATAATTTAAAAAATCTCAAAATCATCCAAAATCTCGATGTTTAAAATAGAAAATTCAACCATCAATAACGTAAAGCAAAATCCATCCATCCTCCACAACAGTTTCCAAGGTGGATAAATTGAAAAATACTTCAGCTCACATAGAGCTAATGCCTAGTCGAAAATATCACTAGGATTCATTCTCAAACAATCTCCTGCCAATAAAAATATGGTACGTGCCCTCTAACCGGTAGTTTTGCCGCCAAATTGGTACTGCAGGATAAACCGGTTATGGCCCGGGGCCCTCTTAACCGAGTGGGTTTTACCGTCAAATCGCACCACGAATAGCGGTTATGGCTACAGCCAATATATTCCTTAGTGGCATCAAATCCTGAGATATAAATCAATAGGATATAATCGATAGGGCACTAAGCCCTCTATTAGCTAAGGTGGATTCAAATTTGTCTCCTTAGGAAAATACCCACCCCAGTTAGGCAAATACCCAACTGGTGCTTGTCCATGCAAGAGGATGGCTATCGATAAAGATCCTTCTGTCAGGTTGGGTCGACTACCTCCTCTGACTAAGTAAACCAGTGACCACGGTGGCCCGGGTCCATGAAACTATGGGATCTTGATCGGGTCCTTCATTCATTCCCACACCATCTATTTTAAGTGCAAGGTGGTGAAATTTCTAATTTTAAATACCTAATTCAAGACGTGATAAACCTTCAACCCATGCTGCTACTATATGCGAGATAACACGTATCTAATCCAAGACTAGCCTTAATTGAAAGTTCTCTCTCGTGATCAGAAAAGGTAATTATTATAGGGGCTTGCGCTTATAGGAAACCAGAACTCAGATCATAAATTCCTCACAAAATGAGGGTGAAATCTCTGGGTAGTGTCTTATCTACAAATCCATATGCCTTCCAAAATTTACCATGGGTAGTGTCTTATCACAAAATTTATCATTTATGCAGATGGATCTTCAGAATACACCGATGACAGTCCAGCTGGGACAAGGAGGCATAATTCAGCTGGCAAATGCTATTATTGAAACCAGAAATACTGGAGCTACCATCCAGTATGGTAGCGTTGACTTCCCTGCCATTGTTGCAAGGACTACCATCATTCCTAAGAATGGCAGGAATGCCGAAGGGCCTGCCAGGAGGCCACGCTCTACTGAAGTTGCCATATGTTGTGCACATCTACCAGTGCCACGACCTACTGCTGTTGAAAAATCCTCGTGGGAGGATTTCCATGTTTGAACGGCTGTCGTAACCAGAACCCCCGGCCACTAAGAGGGTTGCAGCTGGAGGAAGGATTTCTATGGTGACTGTAAACATCACATATCTGCCGACCGGGTTACCTGTACCTGTGAAGAACACTGCTAAAGCTTCCTCATAAAGATGAATTCTGAGCTCTGAGCCCAACAACAACTGTGCTTGTCCACCAATCGCATTTGCCTGCTCCGGAGCCTGAAGCTAATATTCGCACCCGGAATAAGTTTACTGACCTGAGATGGGTCAAAAGAAATAGCTCTACTAGGGAGTTGAAGAAGTCTTTCTGGGATTAGCAGCCCGATGTCCCAGCTCCTCAGAAAAAGAAAGAGCCTTAAACTCACTCGGCCTGGATCTACAGGGTCCTTAAAGACCATGAAAGAGAGAGGACTAAAGAAGAGAAAATACCAGCGGCCGTTGATGGTCGAGACAGAAGAACTCTGCCAAGAGAATGTCTGTCTCTTATATCAGAGAGAAAAGGAAGAAAGTATATCCCACACGATGAGCATCGGGGGGGTGACACCTGAACCTCGGGGTCTGGGATCCTCGCCGAAAGGTCCCGACAAAAAGGAAAAGAAATATGGAGGCCAAAGCCTCGCAGAGAAGAAGATGATAAGAGAAAAAGAAGAAACTAATTTGGGCGTGACATCCGGTACTACTTCCCGGAGATCCGCCCCAGCCTATAAAAAACATCAGAATGGGTTCCAAAGAAGACCCATAATGACGCCAATCCTGACGGTCGACACCTTGGATAATCCTCCAAGGGATCCCGTCGTTCACCAACCCCTCCCAAGGAAGAATCCAATTTCAATCGCAGCCCACGAATCGAGAAATCTCTTACCAAACAAGAAGAGGCTACTACGATGACGGTAAAGATGACAACCATTGGAAATTGCCACCCTAGGCAAGCTCACCAACGTCGCCATGGAGATGGGTCCTCCATTGGCAAAGGTGGTCATTCCCAAGGAGAAGAGAAAGTGGAGGAAGTAGAGGAAAATCTTTTGAGGCCGAAAATGTCACACTCGCTTATATGTGGCGATAAATGAGATGACAAATGATAGCCAAAGATAGAGAAATCTCTCAGTTTGAATGTAAGAATGGCTCAAATGACACGATGAATGGAGATGACACAGAGAAATTTTGCAGGCGATCATATGCCTAATCCTCCCCCTGATCCTCTAAACTTCCAAGCACCACAAGTGTTAGGAGTACATGGAGCTCTTAAAGGTGGTCGTGAAGCCCATAACACTGTCCGCTAGCCCACTCTGTAGAATATTGCAAGCACCTCCGAGCCTGTGACTGCTGCACAGCTCGAGGGGAATTATTATAGAGAAGATCAAGGCTATAATAGCCATTGACCAGAGGAGAAATTAGTGGGCAAGGGTCATCCATATCCGGCGAGAGTACGAACAAGTGTCATACCCGAAAGGGTATTCGATTCTCAAAGTTCAACACTTTCAACGGTAATAATAATCCCAAGCAGCACTTAGCGTAGTTCAAGCCACTTGTCGGGAATACGGGAGGCAATGATGCCCTACTCTTCTAACAGTTCGTCAGTAGTTTGACAGCAACTGCTTTGAATGGTATGCTGAACTACCAAATGACTCTGTGAAGACATTCATAGAGTTAGAATCTATGTTCATGAAGAGATTTGCCAGTGCAACTAAAAGAAAACGATTGCGGACCTTGCTCTGGATAACAGAAAAAAGGAAAAATCAGTGACCAAATATATCACCAACCGACGTAATCTAAGCATGAAATGATGTGAATCAGCAGGTTGGAGGAAGAGCATGCCATATAATTATTAATGGGAAACATCGATGATAAAATGCAACCATTTCTGTGCATGACTACCATCACCACATTTCAGGATTTGCTCGATAGAGTGGCGAAGTTTGAGAAGTTATACTTATCAAGATCAGAAAGTCACTTTGACAAACCCAAGAAGACTAAAGTCTCAGTGCTAGAAGAGGTGAGACTGACTCCATATTTTCTCCAGAACTAATAAGGGAAAATATGTGGTTTACAATATAGATAAGGCAAGCAGCCAATGTAATATGAGGAGAAGCCAAAATAGGCCTACAACCCTAACCCCCAACCGAAACTGATACTCGGGGGTAATGACAAACCATGAACTTATTAGGGTGGTGGAGAACATGCGCGTCAAATAACGGGAACTGATGATCGAATGTTCCCCTCCCTCAAAGATAAAAATGAATAAGGAATATTCATTCAAGAGGGAAAGTATCGCCAAGCTATTTCGACAAGCATTGAAAGCTTGCTTAGAATTGCCAGAATGCAAGAGGCCCGAGGAGTCAAAATATACTAGCGACCCAAGTTATTATCCATACCATCGCATAGTCAGCCATCCTATTGAAGATGATACATCTTTAAAGATTGGTTGGAAAGAAAATATTGTAAGGGAGAACTCACATTATCATACAATGTGTTATCTCATTCCAGAAAAGAATCGACTCGGGTGGTCACGACTTCCTCCATACCCCTGATTGAAGAAAGAAGAAAGAAAAAGAAGCCGATTTAAGAAGAACAATGGGAGACTGCGGTCTCCAAGAAAACTATAAAAAATATGAAACAGCTCAAAGGAGTTTCAGATGTAAAATGGAAATCTCCCACTGTACCAGTGAAAGACCCTAAGGCACTACCCGTGGTGCAAGCTCCTACTTCTAAACAGCATTCCAATCTAGTTGGCACTTTAAAGTCTAGAAGAGCAAATCTACTAAGAGAAAGACCAAGCTGAAGAAACCAAGAGAAAAGAAAATTGCAACTCAAAGGGTTATCGATAGTTTTGATGAGTACTACCAGACTGTAAGACGACCTATTAAGCTCGCTGACTTTATGTCAGAGCTCAAGATTGATGAAGCAGAGGAAGCTAATGAGGATCCCCTTCCTATAGAAGTTTGTCAAGTTATTTCAGTAACGCCAATAACTCCGACAAAGAAAAAATAAGTCAGAGAGATTATTGAAACCTATCTGGCAACATCGTCGATGGATTATAGTTCAGAGGAAGATTTGTACTTCCCAAGAGAAGCTGATTCTGAGCACGATATAACATCGCAAATGGAGCATGCGAAGCTGGGAAGTGACTCTGAAAATGAATCTCTGGATACTATGATGGCTGACTCTATGGAAGATGCTCCATCGATTGGGTCCGAGCCAGATGAAATAGCCCAAGTACAGTTGAGAAGCGGCAAGGTGTTTCCACCTCCTCCAAAGAAGGAAGCCTCGGGCAAAGACAAGGGGAAGGAGATAGTCGTCAACGAAGATATCATCCCCAAAGACCCAAAGAAGAAAGATGCTTCGGCTAGGGGGATAGATTATAATATCTTATCCCATTTGAGAAAGATCCCTGCACAGCTAAGTATATATGATGCTCTGGTGATGTTTAAAGACCTTCGAGAGACTTTGATTCAGGCTCTTAAAGACCCTAAAAGGTACGAGGTGTATTTTGCTGAGCGCAATATGGCGGAGGTTCTACAAGCTCGTAACGAACCATTCATCACCTTTACTGAAGAGGACATGATGTTCGGGACTACAGACCACAACCAGCCTCTGTATGTTTCTGCAGAGAGTGACGGTATGATAATCAGTTGGATCCCGATTGATCCTGAATCCTCCATCAACCTTATAAGCCTAAAAGCGTTAAGATTATTGTGCCTCGACATAGAATACCTCGGGCTAGATAAACTGATGGTGCATGGCTTCAATGAGAAGGGACAGAAAACCCTAGGATCATTTATGCTTTCCCTCATGTTTCAAGAACTACATACAGAAGCCAAATTTTATGTGATTGATGCGGACACCTCATTCAAGGCACTCCTGGGTCGCCCATGGTTGCATGAGTATGACATTATCCCATCAACACTACACCAGTATATGAAGTACCTTAAGGATGGGGAAGAATTCAGGATCTCTGGTGGCATCCAACCCTTTGTGGTGCATGAAGGTATGATCTACAAAGATGCCAGGTATTTCATTCTGAAGAAGCTGAAGCCATCGAGCTCTCTTGAGGCCAAAGCCTCAAGTTCAACTACTACAAAGTGGCCTAAACAAGAAGGTGAGAGGAAGCAGGTGGGGAGAACGAAGGCGTCATCGACTCTTCCCAAAATAGATCCCACTCATAGAGAAAGAAAGTGTGTACCTCACCTAGGGAGTGACACAAATGAGGATGACATCATCCCTACAAAATCTCGGAAGGTAGGCTAGTCCACGACCGAATGGAGTAAGGAGATCGAATATTCAAATGATGATTATAACTACGACTCTATCTACATAAACATGATGCAAGATGTATTTTTTAGAAGAATAGATAGCTTATCAATCTCAGATAGCGTACTCGTAGTCATGCGTATTCCCCTATAATATTTTAAGAAAATCACTCAGCGAGAGGTGCATAAAGTTGAAGAACTTACAACTCGTTATGTACCTCCAATTGACAAGGGGACCAAGCCAGGGAACATATTATATTCCATGGGAAAGCTCGAAGAAGTGAATCGTGACTGGTGTCAGAGGCTTGTCGATTCTAAAGAATTACTACCTACGAGGCTACCTAGGTTTAATACTAAATGTATTCAAAGAATATTGTGAAAGCAGATAAATATTTCTACCTCCAAACGATAGCTTTGTACGTGCTTATGCCTCTGGTATGGAAGGAAACCGCGTCCTTTACAACGGAAGAACATGGATGCTTATAAAGGTATCAAATTTATCAGGCGAAAATACCTTCGAAAAGAGACTTGCCGAGAAATTACATGCAGGAAAATTGAATCCGACGATAATGATGAGGAGGAAATCTATGAAGTTTATACATATGATGATCAACCCATAGAGGCCAAGCCTACACCAGAAGAACTAGAAGATGGGGAACAGGCAGCTACTATGAATGAACTAAAAGAAGTAAACTTGGGATCTGAGGAGAACTCTCACCCGACCTTCATTAGTTCCCTTCTGCCAGAAGAGCAAGAAGAAGAAATAAAGGAACTCCTCTATAAATTTAAGGATTGCTTGGTCTGGCCATACATTGAGATGCCTAGCTTATCCCCTGATATAGCAATTCACAGATTGGCCATCAAACCAGATGCAACACCTGTCAAATAAGCTCCAAGGAAAATGAGACTAGAGATTGAAGAACAGGTGATTGCAGAAATGAAGAAGCTCATAGAAGTGGGCTTCATCCGCGAAGAGAAGTATGCCGATTGGATCACAAATATCATCCCTGTGAAGAAGAAGAACAGTCAGATCTATATCTGTATTAACTTTCGGGACCTCAACAAGGCGTGTCCAAAAGATGATTTTCCACTCCATGTATAAGAACTACTAGTGGATAACACGTCCAACTATGACATATTCTCATTTATGGACGGATCATCAGGCTACAATTAGATCAAGATAGCGCCTGGAGATGAAAAGCATATATCATCAGAATGCCCATCGGCATTTTATGCTACACGGTTATGCCTTTCGGTCTGAAGAATGCTGGTGCCACCTATCAGCGGGCAATGATGCATATTTTTGATGAGTTAATACATCAGAATGTTAAGTGCTATGTAGATGACCTTGTCATTAAGAGCATGGGACTAGAAAGATCATTTAAATGACCTAAGGATTATATTTGAAAGAATCAGAAAGTTTGATCTGAAGATGAATCCTCTCAAATGTGCTTTTAGGGTCTCCTTGGAAAAATTCTTAGGATATGTTGTTCATCATCGAGGAATCAAAGTCGATCCTAACAAGATTAAAGCAATCATGGAGATGCCGCCTCCCAAAAACCTTTGTCAACTCCGCTCCTTGTAAGGACAACTGGCTTTCATCCAATAATTCATATCGAATCTGTTGGGTAGGTTCCAAACCTTTTCAAAGTTGATGAAGAAGGATGTCCGCTTCAAATGGGATGAAGAATGTCATGAAGCAGTTGACAGTATCAAGAGATACTTATTAACCTCGCCTATTCTTATGGCGCCAATTCCGGGGAAGCCTCTTATACTGTATATGGCAGCACTAGAAGAGTCCATCGGAGCATTGTTGGCTCAACAAAATGAAGAAAGCAAGGAGAATGCATTCTATTACATCAGTCAAAGGATGATTGGAATAGAAGTACGATATTCCCTAATTGAGAAGCACTTTCCTGACATTGATCTTTGCAGTCCAGAAGCTCTATCATTACATGTTGTCCCATAAAACCACCTTGATATCAAAGATCGATCCGCTGAAGTTCTTGATGACAAGATGAATATTGATAGGTCGTTTATCTAGGTGGGCAGTACTACTCCTATAATTTGATATCACATGTCCCACAGAAGGCCGTGAAAAGACAAGCTTTGGCAGATTTTCTCACCGCACATCCCATTCCAGCAGACTCTCTACTTAATGATGATTTACCCGACGAATAAATCATGCAGGTCAAGAAAGAGGAGAAACCACAATTTTGGGAGATGTATTTTGATGGGGCATCACCGATCAAATCTCTCAAACCTCCAAATCTTGCAAAGGCCGAAGCTGGCATCGGTCTCATTTTTATAGAACCCCAGGGAGGTATCATGAGATTCTTATTCAGTTTAACTGAACCTCAGACCAATAATGAAGCCGAATACAAAGCTCTAATAGCGGGACTGGAGATTGCAATTGGTGTCCAAATCATAAATCTCCAAATTTTTGGCGATTCCTAACTAGTGATAAATCAAATCCTAGGTATTTATAAGATTTACAAATTTGAATTGGCCCACTACCATCGACAGGCTCTCGAGCTCCTAAAATAAGTGTCGAATGTTAGGATAGCTCGAGTCCCCCGAGGACAGAATGCGAAAGCAGATTGTTTGGCTAAATTGACTAAAGAGCTGGCAAATAAAGATAAGGGGATACCTATATTTATTACGGTTGAAAATTGCCAGGTCTTAGAGCCAGCAATCTTACAATTCCCGCATACTGAGGGAATACTAAATCCAAGCCAACAGGATAAAACCCCGATTGATCCTCAACCTCCTCAACAAATCACCACTAAAAATCAACCATGAGAACGCCATGTAGTCAAGAAACAAAGAACTATTAGATGCTCAGAGTCGTGATTACATTGCTTAGATGTTGAAGTCAAAGACGATTGGAGGCAACCATTCATCGACTACTTCAAAGAAAGCAAACTCCCAACAGACAAATCCCTTGCTATGCAAATCCAAAAAAGAGAATTACGATATGCATTTGTCAATGATACACTATATCGATGATCCTTTGATCAAATGTGGTTAAGATGCCTGGGGATCAAGGAAGCTAATAGTGTGGTGATAGAAGTCCACGAAGGACTCTGTGGAGCACATCAGTCAGGTCCTAAGATGGCTGCTAAAATCAAAAGAATGGATTATTATTGGCCTACAATGGTGAGAGATTATATTGACCACACTAAGAGGTTCCACAAGTGTCAGATCCACTCTTCGGGTCGCTATCCAAAATGAGCTTACTCAAGAATAGAATGCTCGCCTGATAATGGAAGAGCTTGATACACTCGATGAAGTCAGGTTACAAGCCCAACAGAACCTAGAGATCTATCGAGCGAGAATGACAAAATCCTTCGGTCGAATGGTACGCCATCGATCATTTCAAGAAGGGGAATTGGTCCTGGTGCTGAGAAGACCAATTATCCCACACCACAAAGTCGGTGGTAAATTTGGGTTCAATTGGGAAGGCCCCTTTGTCATCGAGAAGGTATATCAAGGAGGAGCCTATGAACTTATCAACCTACACGGTCAGAGGCCCATGTCACTGATCAACGGTCGACACTTGAAGAAGTACCATGCATAAAATTACTCGAAGAAATGTTATGTTTAATGTACTATATATTTCATTCATGTTTATTAATATATACACTTTACATTTTGAAAGTCTCTTGTGTTGTAAGAATGAATTTTAAAATCTCCCTGCAGGACATGGGCATTTTAAATATTTATTTGGGTTGACATCGTGTTATGCGCTGGGATCTCCAAATAAATATTTAAAATCATAAAATTTTAAATTTTTTCTATTCTGAAATGTCCCTGTGAGACAAGGGGTGTTTTAAATATTTATTCGGGTCGACATCGCGCCGCATGCCAAGATCCCTGAATAAATATTTAAAATCATCAATATAAATATTCTTTTATACTGAAAGATATAACGATATCTTTTTCAAAGTATATGTGAGTGATCTTTCAAAAGAGCGAGACACTACCTTCTCCAACGTGCCAAAATTTCAAAGGTCGAAAAGGAGACTTTTTATGACTACACGCTCCAACAAATCGAGTCAGAACAACCTGAAGTCTTTTAGTAGCCTGAAGCTTAAGGTTCAGGTGGGTGTAAGAGGCCAGATCCAACAAGCTTAAATATGGCCGGATCGCTGGCAGCTCCGTCTACTCAACGCGCCATAAGAAAGGTCGTAGTAACGGAATCCCCACTTCATCAACCTATTACTAGGGACTGTAGGAAGAACGAAGGCCGATTTGACTCGACAAGTTCTAGTGATCGTACTCCACTGAATTCTCCCAAATGACTGGAGAATCAAAGTTCTAGTGAAAAGGAAAAGTCTCAAGAAACTACTAGATGTTCGTAGGCTCTAAATCTTCAATCATGAAGGATGACTCCAAATCTATCAACTTCAGCAAAATCAGCATTGGGAAGCACAATTCTCATAGCTCAAGTCTGAAGCCTGAAAGGGTATAAGAGGTCGGATCCAACACACCCAAATATGGCTAGATCGCTGGCAGCTCCATCTACTCATCACACCATAAGAATGGCCGCAGTAGAGGAACCCCATATCAACAACCAGAGGATGAAGAGCTATCAAATCCTAGCTCGCCTAATCTGATGAACCCAAGTGACACAGATTAAAGTCTCCTCAAGTGGTTAAGGATCAAGATACTACCTATGTTTGATACTATCAACTGAATTCAAAACCTGCAAATCCTTCAACAAATCCATAAAGCACAAAGCGAGGATTGAAGGAATTTTTCTTCAACAAGTCCACCAAAGCACAAAGCAAAGGACCGAAGAAATTATCTCAAAGTTCACATAAAGCTTAAGGCTGAACTAAGAGAATTCCATCATCAATAAGTTTGTTACGCACAAAGCTCTGAATTGATGACTTTTCACTAACGACCTAATACGCACCTAAAAGGTTTAGGTCACCGGCATCTACTCCTTTATTAAGCCCGCCAAAGCAAGAAGCATAGGGCCGAAGGTATAAAAATTACCTGACAAGTCAATTAAGACAAATCAGGTAATTCTCCATCAATGACTACCGCACAAAGCATAGTAGAGAAGAACCCAAAATCTCATAAAGCTACGAAAAGAAGCATCCTGAATGACACTACAAATGTCCCTAGAGACTGGGGGTATTTTAAATATTTATTTGGGTCGACATCACATCGCGTGCCAAGATTCTCAAATAAATATTTAAAATCTCTTGCCAAAATGCAGCCAAAGGAGGGAAGAATGAAAAATACTCCATAAACTAAATGTGTTATCATCATAAAGTGCAATCTAAGCAAGATACAATCAATAAAAGTGACAAAAATATTACATCCACACATGATGACGACAAAGAAGAGTGTTGAGCATATACTGAAAGTCCATAAACTAAAGTGATAGTGGTGTTAAAAGAGAATGAATGATGGTGATCCTATCCACCATCATCAATCTATAGAGTGATATTCTAGAGACCTAAGTACAAAGTGCTCTGTCACTATCCCATGGATCTTTGCTTAACCAAGCAAAAATATATCGACTATACTAAAGATTACAAGCGCATCTAAAGATTTATAAAGGCACAAAAATGGACTCTTGGAGATCTACATAATGAAAATTTTAGGGTGACATCCAAGCAATTTTTTGGAGATCCACTAAATGAAAATCTTAGTGTGACATCCAAGTAAACTTTTGGAGATCCACTAAATGAAAATCTCAGTGTGACATCCAAGAAAACTTTTGGAGATCCACTAAATAAAAATCTCTGTGTGACTTCTAGAGCAGATATCTAAAAGACCCACAGGGTCAGTCATCATACAATAAATGTGGTTCGCTCTAGACACGAATCACATTTGTTGGGAGGTATTTGTTGACCTCTCTTACAGAACAAACAAAAGAGAGTTGAATCATTACCTGATCGCTGCCCATACCCGAATCGCTGCTAAAATCCCGCTGCTGCTACAGTGTCAGTCTACAAATTGGCGTCGTTTCAAACCATTCACGCGTGCTCGATTGGGATCTTCTCCTCCTCGCATCGTTAAAAGGGGAGAGCAACGAAGCCTTCATTTCTCCCCTTCACACGTAAGAATTGACTGAAGCTCCCTCTACCTTGCCCGAATCCCCTTCTTCCCTCTTCCTTGCCATTCACGACCTCGCCACTTCCCGTCGGTCCTAATCCTGATATCTTCAATCCACACACAGAGAGAGAGAGAGAGAGAGAGAGAGAGAGTGAGTGGGCGAGAGCTTCATACCTTTAACCGAACACATCCTCCTCAGCCATTGAGTTCTCTGAACCCAGCCAAAGCATCCGATGACCTCACTGTCGCTGACTTCCACCTTACGGCTCCTACCTGGCTAAATCTTCCACAGGAACCGCTCGACCTCCGCCTCTAAGCCGGTGAAATCGCGCCCTAGATCCATTTCTCTCACACCCCGGGTCAAACTTGGAACGTCTGTAAGCCGCCGGCTTCTCAAGCCCTAGACGCTCCTTCGACCACGTTCCTTCTTCCTGTTGGAGTGCAAGTTGCAACATTTTGATCGCAAGTAGCGACCAAAACTTGCTCGCTGCGAAGGTAGCCATCTCCCTTCCAGTTACGTGCTTCTTCAGCCAAGTTATTTAAAACAGAGAGTTTAACTCTCTAAACTCTCCGAAACAGAGAGTTAAACTCTCTGTTAACTCTATTTCGATAGGATTTAGCTCAAATCCATCATAAATCCAACTCAAATGTTGCATTAATCATGTATAATTTAATTATTATTAATTAAATTTAATTCAAACTAATTATTTTTAGTTATAATTAATCATAATTAATTACAGATTAGTCATAATTAGATAAATTAATTATAACTAATCATGTCAAATTATAATTAGTTATAATTAATCATAATTAATTAAATTTGATTCTGATTACTTATTTTTAATTATAACTAGTTATTAATTAGTCATATATTAGTTATAATTAATTAAATTTAATTATGATTAATTTTTTTAATGATATTTAATTATTAATAGTTATAATAATTACTAATTATAATTAAGAAAAGAAAAGAAATCCTTTTGCCTCGATCCACGAGCCTGCACCGCCGGTCCAACCACTACAAAGGTATAAAACTTCCTAAACTTAAAATCATATCCTCAGCATTAATGTCGAGCCAGCAAATCGCCCATACACGCTTTCCTAAGCGTGGTGGGAAGGAAATCCGGTGCGACACCTACGGCGAGGAGGGTATGCCCTATACACGTTTTTTGTAGCGTGGTGGGGACAACCTTAAGTACCTGTACGCGGCTCTGTACCTGCGAGAAAATAATTGCTCTCCTTTTTTAGGTACATTTGAAGACCCATACACGCTTTCTTAAGCGTGGTGGGGGGATGAAGAAAATAAGACCGCGGTGTCCGAGGATACCTACCATACACGCTTTTCTTAGCGTGGTGGGAAGACCCAGTTTCTCGTAGTTTCCCCTAAACGGAGGAGACGTCGGGAGGCTATCGAAATTTTGGGTGAACATAAACTTGGTTGAACTCAAAGGACATCAAGGGACATATTTTGAACTCAAATGAGCATGGAACAAATGACACTGGACTTAAATTTTAACTAAAACTTAACATTTAAAAAATAAAACTCATGAACCATGAAAGACTTAAACTTGAATTGCGTTTGGACTCAAGAAGACAACATGGAACTTAATTTGAATGATCAAAAAGAATCTGGACATGAATTAAACTTGAACCACATGGGACAAAGAATTTTGACTTGAACTTGAACTCAAGATTGAATAAAATAACAGTGAACAACGGATTGAACTCAAAGGACTTTGAGCTTATTTGAACAACTTGAATATGCAACAAAATTAGCGGCTACAAGGAATTGGGCCTTAAATCCAATTATTTGCAATTATGCAAATGATAGAAGGTGACTCAAAAAGAACTCAAGTGAATGCTAAAAGACTTAAAGTATATGAAATAAGACCTTAATACAATGAGTGAGAAATCAAAATGGAAAGGTTCAATAAACAAATCTTGATCATTCAAGCAGATACAGATGAGCAAATAAAGATGTATAGTGGACAAGGAGGGCCCCTACTACATCTCATTTATAAGTAGCAACCAAGATGGAGATGCATATGCATATATCAATGAACAATAATACTAAGCTCGACATGCATATACTTGTAACCAATGTCAAGGGGATTTGTGATGAATACGACTCCATCTGTAGACAATTAAGGGAGACAAAAATGATTGAAATAAATCTCAGGAATAATAATACCAAGGCTCATACACAACTGATGTCACTCAAGTGTAAAAAAATGCACTAGACTACCTCGAGTGACAACAATCGACACTTATGAAGAAATGGATGATGAACAATACAGCCTAATCAACGTTCAGTAACAATCAAAGATGTCATGGAGAACAAATACATTGAACTTTTACGAATAAAGGAGAACCGATATACAGTGAATATATGAACTATACACTGATGGTGATACTCCCTGCAAGCATAGGTAAGAACGATGAGTTAAAGATGCATGGAATGACATAGAGAAATCTATAAAGATGCCTCACACACCCAATAATATAGTTGGGAAGCTGCAAGCTTCCAGTATCAACATACAATGAAACAACAATGAAGAGATATTTGAGGATTTGAAGTAAATATCGCCTTCGTCCAGTCATATGTGGGTGAATACACCATTCTCCTATCAGTAAGGGTGTTCGAAAGGCAACGAGGGTAGATACCAATGCACTTATAAGTCGTTATAGCAATAAGCAGTGGATGTTACAGCTTCGTTACAACCAACAACCTTACAATGGTAAGTAAATACATCATCCTCTTGCATGTGAAGAAGTACGGCATGCAGTAGATGCAAGCATCCACGAGCCCTTACAGAAGACTGTTATATACAAAAAACATCATCTGCGAACAAGATGCCAAATTAATATAGTGTATGCAAGAACCTACGGGCCACTGAAGGAGACCCATCGTGGACTCAACATATCACCTACAGGCAAACATGTCAATCATTTAGCAACCAAAAAGTAAGGAACATGTGACAAATGCAAGCTCCTACTAGCTGCTATATAAGATCCATCATACATTGCCCATTAGCAAAATGCAAGAAAACCACTACAAATGCAAACAACTACGGGTTGAAGCATAAGATTCGTTAGTGCATTATAATCTACATGCAGAAAGCAACAAGTGGTGCACGATAATCTACCCATATAAAATAATGGGTAATTCGTAGTATGACGCCACCGGATCCGCAGTTTGAATAAGAGCAAATAGAAGGCGTATGCGAGTTCCCAAATAGAACGATGTATAAAATAACAGTTACCCATACAATTGGCCATTGTTAAATACTTTCAAAATGCCTCCCCGTACATGCACTGTAATTTGTATACACATATGTACACAAAAGAGGGGTATACAATCACTAAACCAGCATGGGCCCTGATGAGTGTGTTGTAAGAGCACACGTGACGTCTAAGAATGCTTTACGTTATTCAGGTAGATAGGAGTCGACACGACTTGAACTACTAAACGAATATACAGCCGCAGGGTTGACTGAGATATTTATTTTATACATTCATATTAGGCCTTCAAGGCCTATAATCAAGAGAATTCACTTACAAAGGCATAAAGTATATGAAACCCGACCTCTATCGACAGCTCGATGGATTCAACAGGGTCTAATCCAAAAATAAAAATGACCCCACACCCCGATGAGGGTTGTGTTGAATATTGATCTCAACCGGAGGGGTCTATTCCAAACATTTTGAATGCTTATCAAACACCCACAAAATCATTCCAAAATCTTGATGTTTAAAATAGAAAATTTAACCATCAATAACGTAAAGCAAAATCCATCCACCCTCCGTAATAGTTTACCGAGGTGGATAAATTGAAATATACTTTAGCTCACATAGAGCTAATGCCTAGTCGAAAATATCACTAGGATCCATTCTCAAATAATCTCCTACCAATAAGAACGTGGTATGTGTCCTCTAACCGGTAATTTTATCGCCAAATGGCACTGCAGGATAAACAGTTATGACCCGGGGCCCTCTGAACTAAGTGGTTTTGCCGCCAAATGGCACCACGAAATAGCGGTTATGGCCAGAGCCAATACATTCCTTAGTGGCATCAAATCCTTGAGATATGAATTAATAGGATATAATCGATAGGGCATGAAGCCCTTTGTTAGCTAAGGTGGATTCAAATTTGTCCCCTTAGGAAAATATCCACCCCAGGTCTACAAGGTACCCTTGGACGAAGCAACCCATGGCTGCGAATAAGGATCCTTCTATTAGGTTGGGTTGACTACCTCCTCTGACTAAGTAGACCAGGGACCACAATGGCCCGGGACGACGGAACCATGGGATCTTGATCGGGTCCATCATCTATTCCCCCACCATCCGCTTTAAGTGCAAGGTGGTGAAATTTCTAAATTTAAACACCAAATTCTCAAACCTTCAACCCATGTTGCTACTATATGCCAGATAACACGTATCGGATTGACGACTAGACTTAATCGAAAGTTCTCTCTCGTGATCGGGAGAGGCAATTAACTATAGGGGCTTACGTCGATAGGAAACCAAAACTCAGATCATAAAGTCCTCATAAAATGAGGGCGAAATCTCTGGGTAGTGTCTTATCTACAAATCCATCGGCCTTCTAAAATTTACCCCGGAACTTAATTTCGTTAAAACTCCTCCCGAAGAAAGCAAATGCGGGTGGAGGCCGGGGCCGAATTTTTGGAGCCCACAGTCAGCCATAAAAAGATACGATAAAAGGAAGTTTGTCAAAATCAATCAAATATATTGTTCTTTAATCTGCATCCTATTTTTTTGTTATTTCAAAGTAGCTGATGCAAGAATGTTAGCAGAGAACAACACACATGGTGATGGACTAAATTGGGAAACTTCAAGTTATCATGAGATGTAGAAACATGAAGCTGGGCCTATATGCTCAAAGGTAGAAACACAAAGGTGGGCAAAAGGAGAAATGTATAAAGACTATTTTTTGCATCTCAACACCATATCAGCCAGAAATAGGAAGCCCAAATATCCAAATATTTCAAAAACCTATCATTGAGGCAAGTTAATAATCCCAAAAAGAATTTGGAAGAAGCAAATTAATATCCTTACTCACTTGATGCTGGCAGAATCTAATATATCATGACCTGAAATCACATTAAGAAAAATTGCAACATCAGCAATACAAAAAATAAAATATATAAAACAAGTAGATCTAAGCAAACAACCCCCAAAGCAACAACAACGAAATGAGATAGATAGATAGATAGATAGATATAGAGAGAGAGTGTGTGTGAGTGAGCGCGAAGCCATACCAAGCTAACAAGTCCCAAAGCCATAGCAGCCTGCAACAAATAAAACAAATATAAAGAGTAAGAAGAAGCTGAAGAAAGAGTGAGATGGAGTTTTTGCTGAATTTAAATTTTTAATGATATTTGTCTATAATACATAAACTCATTTTTTATTGGTAAAATTCATGTATTTGTTTGAGACATGATGAATTTATGTTTGCAAATAAGCTTTTCATTAACTTGATGTTATTCTACTATTTTTTATGAGTTTTGAAACTGAGTTTCGATCAACACAAATCAAAATAATAAAGGACAAGGTTCAGAAAAAAATTGGCCTTAATAATTAGCTTATCAGTAATCAATGAAAGTTTTCCTACTAATTAATGGGAAGCAAAGGTATAACTCAATCATTCAGTAGAGGGCTCATTTGGTTGTCTAATATTTTTTAAAAATAGATAATATTGCTTTCACTTATTTAAATATAAAAATAAAATTATTATTTTAAAGGCAGTTTTGAGAAGATTATAAAGTTTGAAATCATTGTTTTTAAGTAGTTATATTCAACTATATGATAAATTTAGAAAACTTCATAATATTTTTCGGACTGTTAACAACCAAATGAACCATAAATGTCTCTAAGAAAACAAAGAATGAAAGTTCAACTATATTTAATGGAGTGCCTCAACATTTCTTGATGCATCCATATCCATTCTTGAGAGAGATTTAGGGCTGATTTAATTTGGCTTCTTTTATTAATTAAATTGACAAATTGCAGTAAAAAACTACCTCAAAGTAGCTTCAAAACATTATTTTAAAGAGCACATCTTTTATAAAGCAATTTTCTCCAACAAAATAGCTTTGCTTTTTTTTTTAGAGGTTTTAAGCTGCAAAGCCCTTAATCACTTCAAAATAAGAGTCTTAAAAATGTAAATTATATCACTTTGCTCAAACAAAAAATGGAAGAAAATAAAAAGAAGATTATGGACAAACCTGCTGCGCTGAAACCTGAATGTTTGTGCTTGTGTAATTGTGTTGTATGTAAAAATAGCCAGATATAAGTATAAGCAAGTTAAAATACTAAAGAAGCTATTAGAGAACCATATAAGATATAACTCTGGGTACACTTAATTTACCGTCAAAGAGAAACCTGAATGATCAGGTAGAAGAAGTAGAGAGAACTTCTGGGGACGAAACAGGAAATAGAGAAAGCAATCTCGGAGGCTTGGGTGTTGTCCGTGGGGAAGGAAGGAAGTAAAACCCTTTCTCGGCGATGTCTAC
>CM034313.1:67167405-67295046 GCA_019925795.1 Dendrobium chrysotoxum | reverse complement strand
AAGGAATTGAAATGAGTGATCACACATCTGAAAGAAAACCCTCCAGGCCAGGAAGATCATCCCGTGCATCGATCTGAAGGTTCAAAGAAGATTCACAAGACACCGAAATCTGACGATGTTATTTCCCCATTACTGAGGATTCTTTCTCTCCTTTAGGAAAAGATTTTATTTTCCTAACGATCTGGTGATGAAGGTGCCGGTAAGATCTGATCGTGCCCGTTTCCTCCTTTAGGATATGTTACGTATTAGGTGTATGAATCCAATTTACGAGCGGGGTTGCGGTTTCCATCATTCCTGAATTGATCGATATTCTGACTATTTGTGGAGTGAGTTTATCTCAGTTTTCCTACAGGGCCATGTCGATTATAATGGGTCTGATCGTACTCTTTAGAGACCGTGGAGTGGTACTTTCTATAGAATGCCTTTCTCGGATGGGGCATCTCTTTAGTGATGTGCAGGGTTGAATCTCTTATCGATCCAAGTGGTTGGACATTCGCACTCGAGATCCATCGAAAGGTTGGATTAGCGATTTCTTTTATGTGCAAAATGATTGGAAGCTTCAAGAAAGGTGGGGAAAGTTGAAGGACTTACCCGCCCCCCTTCACATTGGAGCAAAAGATTTGTTGAAGATACTTAAGCTTCCTGATTTAGATGCCCTACATTATGAGGTGCGTTATTTAAGTAGATATATAGATGAAGAACACTTATTCAAAGTGGGATTATCTACTCAAGGAGGAAGATCGAGTGCACAAATGCTAAAAAGGTCCGTGAAAGTTTCAGAAGTAGTTCCCCAAAAGAATCACTCAAGCGATCAGGGAGTGATAGTGATTTCTAGCACCAAAAAGAAGAAGAAGGCAGATGAGATTTTGGCAGTTACTAGCAAAGGTCCTCCTTTCTCTCCATCCAAGTCATACATTTCTGAAGATGTTTTGAAGCATCAATGCATTGCCGTCGACGGGCTGAGAAGTTGGTGAGTTCACCCTTTCTCTTTCCTATATATATATATATATATATATATATATATATTTTGTCCAAACGATATATTTCTTATATGTTCCTATTTTTGTTGCTTCATTTGAAATAGTATCTTGAGATGAATAAGATCTTGAATGACTGGAATAATGAGTTTGTGAAGGTTAAATACCTTCAGGGAGAATACAAGAAGAAATATGACGGAAAAGTGAAGGAGATGAAGGTGGTAGAGGATCAGCTTGCAGAGTGTAGAGCAGAGCTGGCAAAAAGGATCACTTCGATCTCCTCCCAGAATGAGCAGATAGATCATTTACATATAGAGTTAGTGGAGGCACAGACAACAATCAACTAACAAATGAGAGATCAATAAATCCTTGAAGATGAAAATAAGAAGCTCCAAAGTATACTGTCAGAGAAGGAAGCCCAGCAATTACCGTCTACAGTTATAGAAGAGTTCAAGAAATCCTTTGCCTTCAAGATAGTTATTGAGGATCATGTTCAGGAAGCTCACAATCATATTTATGATGTGGAGGTGAAGGCTTTGGAGGCAGAGTGAGCAGAGGATGGCTTTATCAGATATTTATGAAGGGTGTACATGCTGTGCAGCGTAAGACTGGAGCGGAGATCAAGGGTTGACTCCTAGCAAGCTTCTGGTGATCCTTCTTCAGACTCTGATGGTGAAAACTAGAGAGTGAGTGGTAGCCAGCTTTTTCCCTCGAGGAGAGGAGGATGATATTGATATCCTGTAGGAGTGTTTTGATGTTGATTGTACCAGTTTATTTTATTTCTCGTGATGAGTATATGTGTTTAATGTGGCTGCTTTCATATGATGTACTTGATGTTCAGTGATATATAAGAAATTTTTAGAGTTCCTCTTTTTCTTTTCTCATATGTACATAAATTTGACTAAGTTTTATTTCAATGAGAACTTTTCTGACTTGAGCGAACGTGAGAGATATCTTCCTTGGATATCTTGACCTTTCCGAGGTTGTTAATCAAAGCATTTGCTTAATGATTTTTAACATGTATGGAAGAGGTCAGATCGAATCCCCCTAGGATTGATCATCTAGTGATTAAGATAAAATATAGATTGTGTATTGCTTGAATCACAGAAAAAGAGTTTTAGGAGAAGAGACAATATCACGACAAAGTGAATATCACATTACTGCATTATATAAGATAATACAATAATTCTCAAGTATAACTTCGGGATACAAAAATAAATTCTTTCATAATTAACACACAAGGGGTGTACGAAAAGCTCGAAAGATACAAAGTATAACCACTTGAGGAGATATAATGCAAGACAAACACTACCAATAATATAACACCAAACAAATAGTAGTATCAACTTCTACTGATAGTACTTGTGAAGGTTGCCCACATTCCAAGTTCGGGGGAGCATTTTCCCACTAGCATCCTTCAGTTTGAAGGTTCTAGGCTTTACCATAGCCGCCACCAAATAAGGACCCTCCCAGAGAGGGGAGAGCTTATTACGCTGAGGGCCTTTTACAGCGGCTTCGATGCTTCATAGAACTAAGTCCCCGATAGAGATAGGGCGAGGTTTCACTCTTCGAATGTAATGACGAGCAATCCTTTGGTGGTATGCAGCGGTTCTGAGTGAGGCTTCATCTTTTACTTCTGGGAGGAGATCCAAGTTTGCTCTAAGCCTCTCCTCGTTGTTATTGAAGTCAAATGTCTAAACTCTATTGCTAGGAACTCTGATATCTACCGGTATGACTGTTTTTATACCAAAATAGAGGTTATAAAGGGTTTCCCCTATAGGAGTTCTAGCAGTGGTTCGATAAGCCTAGAGGACATTTGGGAGCTCTTCAGCCCATTGCCCCCCAGCCTTCCCTAGACGAGTTTTTAGTCCTTTCAAAATTATTCTATTTGTAACCTCTGTTTACCCATTTGCCTGAGTGTGGGTGACAGCTGTGTGGACTTGATGAATATGAAAAACTTTACAAAAAGAAGTGAAGATTTTTCAGGTAAACTGTGTCCCATTGTCTGTAATAACTCTTGCAGGAATGCCAAAATGACAGATTATATTCTTCCATAAAAATTGTTTGGCATTTGCTTCAGTAATCTTAGCCAGAGGTTCTGCATCCACCCATTTAGTGATGTAATCTATAGCCAGCATAATTAATTTTTATTATCTAGTGGCTATAGGGAAAGGTCCCATTATATCAATTCTCCATTGGGCAAAAGGCCAGGGGATCTGAAGTGATGCAAGCTCTAGAGCGGGTGTATGAGTGAGATTGTAATGCAATTGGCAGTTTTTACACTTTTGTGTAAACTCAAGTGCATCCTGCTTCATTGTAGGCCAATATAATCCCTGTCTCATAATTTTGTAAGCCAACGCTCTTCCTCCCAAATATTCCCCACATACCTCTGAATGAACTTCTCAGAGTGCGTAATCAGCTTCTGAAGGTGGGAGACTCTTGAGATACGGTCCAGTGAAGAAGCGCTTATAAACTCGTCACCAATAATGGTGAAATTTGCTGCTTGTCTTCGAAGTTGTGTTACTGTCATGGGTTCTTCAGGTAGTGCCCCGTCCTGTAAAAAAGACAAGATGGGATCGATCCAAGACATCTCTCTTGGTTCATCGATTGATTGTATAACCCACGGACCTTGAATACTTAGAAAGTGGATCTCTTCGATATATTTTCTTTTATAAATATCTCCTATTATTGATGTAGCAAGTTTGGATAGAGCATTCGCTCTCGTACTTTGTTCTCGGAGAACATATATGATCTGATACTCTCTTATGCGGGCAAAAGTAATTTCACAATGCTACAATACTGGGCCAGTTGCGGGTTGTGGATTTCAAACTCCCCCTCAATTTGTGAGATGACTAACTGTGAATCAGTGTGGACTACCAAGTTCTGCACCTCACAGTCAATTACTAATATGAATCCGGTAATGAGAGTCTCGTATTCTGCTGTGTTGTTTGTTGCCGAGAACTTGAGTCGGAGCCCATACTCAAGGGTAACTTTCTGCGAAGAGATCAATAAAATTCTAGCTCCAACCCCGAAACTTCTAGAAGCTCTATCGACATACAATGTCCAACATGGAGGAGAAGGTGAAGCACTTGGTTGAACATTGGATACCGGAACGTTGCATTCAACTACAAAATCTGCTAGTGCTTGAGATTTAATATCGAGCCTAGGAAAGTAGTGGATATTAAATTCTTCCAGCTCTACAGACCACTTAACGAGCCTACCTTATGCTTCTGACTTTTGTAGAATACTTTTCAATGGTAGATTTGTGTAAACCCCAATTGAATGGGCTTGAAAGTAAGGGCGTAGTTTTCTGGTAGAATAAACTAACGCCAATGCTGTCTTATCATCTAAAGGATAACATCCCTCCGTTTCAGATAAAATTTTACTGACATAATAGATAGGACGTTGCACAACATTTTCTTCTCAAACCAAGACCGAACTAATTGCTTGTACAGAAACAGCTATATACAAATTCAATCTCTCTCCCGATGTTGGTTTAGAAAGTAGTGGCGGGGATCCTAAACACTTTCATAATTGTTCAAAGGCTTCTTGGCATTCATCCGTCCATTGGAACCCAGAGCTACGAGCACCTCTAACTACCTTGAAGAAGGGTAGATATTTGTCTCCTAAATGTGCCAGAAAATAAGATAGTGCTGCAATTCTCTCATTTAGCCTTAATCTTTTTTGGATTAGCTTCAATTCCTCTATGGGCTACCATAAACCCCAAAAATTTTCCAGAAGTGACTCCAAAAGCGCATTTAGCAGGATTGAGTCGCATATTATAATGTCTCAATAAATGGAAACACTGTTCCAGGTCAGAGATATGTTGAGATTTTTTAAGACTTTTCACCAACATATCGTCCACATATACCTCCATAGTACGTCTGATAAAGTTTTTGAAAACATTATTCATACGGGGCTGATAAGTTGCTCCAGCATTTTTAAGCCTGAAGGGCATCACCCGATAGCAGTACAACCCTTTATCTATTTGAAAAGCTTTCGCTTCTTCATCAGCAGGATTCATTTTTATTTGATTATAGCCAGAGTAGGCTTCCATAAAGCTCAACATCTGATGACCAGAGGTGGTATCAACTAACTGGTCAATGCGAGGAAGCGGAAAGCTATCTTTTGGGCAAGGTTTATTAAGATATGTATAATCTATACACATTTTCCAAGCTCCACTTCCCTTCTGAATCATGATAACATTAGCTAACCAAGTAGGATAGTGCACCTCTCATATAAATTTAGCTTCCAAAAGCTTATCCACTTCTTGCTCGATCACTTGCTGATGATCTGGTGCAAAGTTTCATTTCTTTTGGATAATCAGTTTGTATGTCGGATTGACTTTGAGGGAATGTACGATCACTTCGGGGTCAATTTCGGGCATATCTACCAGACTCCATGCAAAAATATCCTAATTTTCTCGTAGAAAATCTCTGAAGTTTTTCTTCTTATTGTCTGAGAGAAGTGATCAAATCCGTACTGTCCTTGAAGGATGTTATTCAGATATAGATATAGTAGTAAGATCTTTTACAGGGGAAACTCTCTGAGGGATATCTTCACTCCGTAGATCAAAGTCCTCGATGCTTAGGGTAACAGTTGGACGTGGCGTAACATGCCTAAGATAGCAAGTTTGTGCTATTTGTTGATCTCCGCATACTACACTGACTCCCACCGGGATATGTAACTTCAGCTTGAGATGAGGGATAGAGGCGACAATCTCAAAAATTGACTGGAGCGGCCACCCAAATATAGCGTTGTAAGCCAATTCTGACTTTACCAAAATAAATTAAATAGAGTGTGTAGTTTGTCAAGGAAATTCTCCAAGTATAACTGGGAGATTGATTATCCCTTCAGCTCGTACAGGTCAATTATCAAATCCACATAAAGGACATGCAGCAGGTTGAAGCTTTTCTCTTGAGAGACCCATATTGAGAAAAGTAGAGTAGAACAGGACATCTATGGAGCTTCCGTTGACCATAAAAATTCTTTTGATATTGTAACACGGGTCACCTATGCCCGCATTAATAATAAGCGGATCTTGATGAGGGGTTTTTACACCCTCCAGATCAGAATCATCAAATGTGATGGAATGATCGATATGAGCCTTTTTTGGAGTTGGGTTTCAATCTACAACAAATAAGACTTGATCGGATAGTAAGGGGCCTCCAGCGATTATTTTAATTTCACCAATCGTTATCCAGTTATTCAACGGTTGTCTCTCTTGTTTATTTTTCCCCTAGTGGAGTGAGCTTCTTCTCGGATAGGTGGATTCCCAATAAATTGTCGAAGATAACCTTGGAAGATAAGTCTTTCAATTTCATTCTTAAGTTGCCTACAGGCTTCAGTAGTGTCGCCACGACTCCGATGAAAGTGGCAATACCGATCCTGATTTATTGTATTCAGCTTCAAAGGATGCGGCCATTTCACTTTATCTTGATCTTGAACTGTCATTAATATATTTTCTCGAGATGTGTTGAGCGGAGTGTACTCTTTCTCCTATCGAGGTTCTCGTCGTGGCAATGGAGGCCTAGGAGATGGATTATTTTTTCCTTGCTTTTTTCGTTGTGTGGATGAATTATCCATCCCAGGTGCTGCCTTGTGTTTCCCGTTGGTTTGCTCAAACTGCCTCCTATGAGCATTTATAACCTCATATGCAGATATTTATGCCTCCACATGATGAATCAGATCAGCATATGAATGAACAGTGTCGTGCATGAGTGTCGAATAGAAGGGGCCAGGATGAAGGCCTCCAAGAAAGACCCCTCTGAGTAATTCTAGGTCTACTCTTGAAATCTTTCGAGCCTCGGTGAAAAACCGCTGAAAATACTCCTTTAACGATTCTTCCTCATTTTGATGAATCCCGGAGAGGTGGGAAGAATCTTTAGCAATTCTTTGATTGGCTACAAACTATTCAACAAATACTTTGGCCAATTTGACTAATGAGGGGATCGTTCTGGATGGAAGCGAATAGAACTATGTTTGCGCCTGTCCTTTGAGTGTAGCAGAAAAAACCTGACATAGGAGGGCATCCAAAGCTCGCTGGATATGAATGATGGTTCGATAATAATCGATATACTCATATGGGTCGGATGTCCCGTCGTAGGACTCGATGCTTGGTAGTTTGAATCCAACCGGAATGAGGTGCTGAAGAATGGCTTCTGTTAGAGGTGATGACTCATGAAAGCTCCGCTGTCGAAGAGTTTGCCTCGTATCTCCTCCGGGGAACTCTTCCCTCACTAATCTCCGCAGTTCATGACGTAGGATGTTGTGAGGGAGCTCAGCAACGTGCGGTTGGTCTACTTCGTCAGGGAGGCCCAAAGGAATGTGAGGTTGCCGACCTGTATGCGAAGGATGAGTAGAACTTGCTGTGCCAGCCAGTTCATTATCTTGATGTGATGGCATGTGTCTTCTTGATGGAGGAGGAGGAATCTCTGCTAGCAGATGTTTGATTTGAACATCTTCGGCTAGTGGTGGATCTTGAGGGAGAAGAATATCCTCCTGTTGTGCTAATGCTGGTTGACGATTCGCTCGTAGGAGCTGAAGGATCTCATTCTGTGATTCTTCCATCTTTCAGATTCGCTCCTCCAAAGAAGGTCCTGAGATTCCTTCTCCTGCAATGTGTTGCCCCTTAGGATAAAAGGAGGCAGAAACTTGATGTCCATGATTTATAGACTAGTTTCTGGATTGATGAGAGTGGGAGCGGGAGGCTCCTATGAGGCGATTGCTATGCCTATTGGTCATTGAAACAATTTTTAAGAGTGTGGGATAGTGTTTCCCACAGACGACGCCAAACTGTTGCAGGCTCGAATATATGCGGCGATAGAATTTAGAAATTTCCATCTTAGCATTGTACGGATATTCGGCACACAAACAGAAAATAAAAGAACACCAGTATTTGTACGTGGAAAACCCTGGAAAGGGAAAAAACCATAGGGCCACGCCCAGTTGAAAGAATTTCACTAGTGTTTGCTCGGGTTACACGTAGCTGACTCGTCCTCAAAATTCAGAACGATCAGATTACAATAATCAACTCTTTGGTTGAACTTCAATTACACTGGACGTTAGAAATCCGGTGACACTTGGAGGTCAGTAAGAAATTTGGCGTTACTTGGAACTTCACTTGGAAAATCGGACAGAATTCCGGTGTCCCTTAGTAGTCAGACAGAGTTTCGGCGTCACTTGGAAGTCAGGTGGAACTCCGGCGGTGGTCGAGGAGGAGTTTCTTCCCTCCTATTCCTCTCTTCTTCATCTTATCTTCTTCTTCTCATCTTCTCCTCCTGTCTTGCTTGGGTCTCCTCTGTTGGATAACTATGGCACCCCAAGAGGGGGGGTGAATTGGGGTTCTTAAAATTTTTTATAAAAGAAGGCAATTAAAATAATTTGAAAGCTATTTTTCAATGAATAAATAAACACATAAATTTTTCCGAAAATGTTAAATAAAAATTGATGCAAGAAATAAAAATAAAAATAAGGGGCACAAGATTTTTACGTGGTTCGGCCCGGATTCCAATCCGACCTACGTCCACGCTAGCCAACTCTTGGGCTAGAATCCACTAATCCAGGTTTGCCTTGCAAACCTCACTTCTTTAAACCAAAGAAGTTCTTTACAACCTAAGTACTCTCCTACACGGGCGAGTACAACCCAATCTAATTACAAGTTAAGCTTTACTAAGCCAAATGGCTTAGATCAAGAAAAAAAAAATACAACTTGATATAAATAAAATAAGCTCAAAATATCTTGCAACAAAATGACCAAAATATTTGAGGTGATCTTACAAATTAATTTTAATCACCTCACTACTTGCAAATGGAATATAAAATTTGCTCACTTTAAGATAGATTTATATTTTGATAAAAATATGAATTATATATTAAATAAAGATATTTTTCTTACTGATTTTAAATTATAACTCTTTAAATATAATACTTTTAGGAAAATTAGATTTGAAATGCAAATCTATGCCACAAAAAAAAAGAGAATTAAAATACTTGCTTTGTTGTCTTTTTGGATTTAAAAGATTTCACATATAAAACTTAAAATAATATTTCTAACTAGTATTTCATCAAATGATAGATATTTTCAAAAGAGTATATATGATGAAAACTAATAGATCAGCAAGTAAATATTTGGAATAAGAAAACAAACTCAAGAACTTCAAGAGACGTTACTGGATTTAGTGCGTTGAAACTTTCCAATCAAGAATTTGATCGCGCAAATAAAAAGAGCTCTTAGAATGAAGATCAAAGTTTCTCCTCTCAAGATTTAGCATATGAGCAAGAAGAAAGGAATGAAGAAAGTGCTAGAGTTTCTCTTTTGAATTACCCTCATATGAAGATGATGAGAGGTATTTAAAGAGAAAAGGAAAGTAAAGCCAAGTTTCAATAAAACTATTAATCTAATATTAATTTATCATCTAAAAAATATTATATTTGATAAATAATTCATTTATATTAAAGAAATATCTGTTCCAAACGGCTATAAAATGGCTAGTCACATGGATAAGTCAAAAAGTCTTCATATACATTCAAAACAAGGCAAAAATGGCTACCCAGCAAATAGTATTAAAATCGGCTAATGTTTAGAAAATCATAATAAATTAAATATAGCTCCAAACATGTCATATAACCTATGAATTTATATCTACAGAATGCAAACAATCTAACGGTAGAATAATCAGACCACATGTCAATTAAAATAATATCATATTCAGCAAACTAAAAACTTATGCATATTTTTATATATTTAAGGATATATTAAATATTCATATGATATAATTTAGATTAAATTAAACATACATCAATAAATTGATATGAAACAAGTTAATTTAAAAAGAATATGTAAAGTTTATTATATTTATTTACCTTATTAAGTATCTTTGCATTCTTAATAAAATCTATGTAACTTATGAAGCATATAAAATTAAATTAAGGAATTTTATTATATCATTAATAATTTAGAAATAATTTTAATAAATATTTAAATGTGAGCAAATTAAATCATGCAAGTAAATACTAATGAACCACTAACACCCTACTATATAAAAATCTTCAAGCTTTTCATCTTGGTCCATCTTGAATTCTTTCAACTCAAATTTAAATTATCATGCATATCCATCAAAACATTTCACCTGAAATACTTAACACACAAATTAGAACATCCAAGCATATTATTTGTTATCATCAAAATCTCTAGAATGGGTCATGATATAGATAATATCAACATCCTCTTAAGAGGAATGAGGGGCTATTTATAGTTTTTTGTGGATGGCATGGCCCGTAAATAGGAGGAGGATCCAGGACAAATATGGAGTGGTTTGGATGGACGGCCGATATTGGATCCCTTGATCATGGACCGTTTGTCAGACATTTGAAGGTCTTACTGATATCAAAATTATGATCTTGGGCTCGTTGGATTCGTCTCGTCGAGCTGCTCGATTCGACTATAAGCATGTCATGTTTGGAGACAATTTGGTAATCCAAATTATGGATTGAACCTTCCAAATGCGCTCTGGGTGTTTGATTTGGACCCATTTGGGCTCGGATCGAGTTGAATTTGATGTCGTTGGGTTTGTATTTTTAAGACGTTCAGTTTGACTATAAGTTTGCTGAAATCAGAGTTCAAATGATCCGGATTTAAATTTTAAAGCTTCCAAGCTGATTTTGCCTCGAGATTTGTGCCCGATCAAGATAATTTTTTGATGATATATCAGTTAACAACTGCAAAGAATTTTTTTATTATAGACTTGCCTTCAAAAGCTTGCGAGCCATTCAATATGTAGTAGATCTATTTATTTTATATTAATAGCTCAGATGTAAAGTAATATTTTTTGTAAGTCTATAACATAAGCATTAAATCTAACTAGTGAACTCCACTATAAAACCTATTAAAAATTCCTGTGTGAGCCAATTTATAAAATTGTTTCATCAGTGAAAATCTTGATGAGTGAGTATTCCACCTCAAGCAAACTAAAATATTATATGAAATTATTGACTATATGCTAAAGTATTTTGTAATGATTGGTTGCGTAATTGGATTACTTTAAATGACCTGATTGGATTTGGTAAGAATTACTAGTTCATATAGTGTCTCTTTAATTTTCAGTAAATTTTAAGAGTTATTTTTATATCTATTTTGATGTTTGTTTTAAATTCAAAGGGCTGCTAGTTTGAATTTTTTTTTTTTTTGATAGAAAAAAAAAATTTAGTAGTTTGAATTGGAAAGAAAATTTATTAAGCAAAAATTCTTCCATAGTGGTCCTGCCCTTTGTGTTAGTAGTGTTGCGGCGTTAGGATTGAGCTTTAGGGTGATGAGCTGTCCATGTTAATGTTTGTCCTCTTGGGAGCGCTATGACTCTAAGGATAGTAGCGCTGCGATGTTAGGTCTATAAATATAAAAAATCACCTCATCAATTTTTTTTTTTTTTCATTTTGAGGTAATCAACTAGAGAGAGAAAGGGAGAGAAATCTTGAGAAATAAAGTTAAATTTGGCAGTTATAGACCCGATTTCATGAAACGAGCTAGTTGAAAAAAGTTTAAGAGTCGAGATAGGTTCCCGTTAGATTTTATACTAACTCAAATCTATGAAGATAAAAAAAGTTTTCACCATGAAACTTTTAGCATATTATAGAATAGAATATTCTTGTCATGTTAATAGGAAAAACACATATTTTCGCCGTATATTTTTAGTTGCATGAAATTTAAGTGTTTTAGAAAATATATTGACACTAATTAAAAAAACTACAAAATAATAAAAACTTTTAAATGCAAATGTGGATATTTTGTATGAATAGTTTACGATTTATAATTGTTAACATGTGTGTAAAAGTTTTCTCGTAGACTCTAATATGCGGCACAAGTGAACTTTTGTATAGTTCTATATCATGCTAGATACTATTCATATATATTAAAAGTGCTGATATTTCTACATTCATGTGCTTGTAAATGTGTGAAAAAGAAGAGAAGAGAAAAATATTGATAAGCCATTCTCATAATAAATGAATGATGCTATGCACAATGAGGCATAATGGCCTGATATTGTACGCGTGTGACATCGGGAGGCATAAGAGCCTAACATTGTATATGTGAAATATTTGAGAGGTATAATGACCTGATACTAAACATGTGTAATCTCGGTATTTATGCATAAGGGTCTGACACTATACATGTGAAATACTTGAGAGGTATAAGGACCTGAGGGGATTGATGTGATGTGATGATGAAAATGTGAAGTACTTGAGAGATATAAGGGACTGAGGTGACTAGATGTGATGTGATGATGAAAATGTGAAGATCTTCAGAGGTATAAGGACCTAAATAGAAAGTGATGTAATGTGCTACATTTATGTATTTTATTTCAATCATCATTATATTGTTTGACATATATTTTTATACTATTCTTGATGTTGGCATTGTAACCATTATGATGTATGGTGAAGTGTTATTTATTTCAATTATTTTTATATTGCTAATGAGACACCTCTCTTTATACTAAATTTATCATTGAAATTGAAATTCAATATATTAAAATGATTGATATGTTAAAACATTGTGACTAGTATAAAGTTTTGGTATTTATGTCGTGCTTTATTGTTTCGATGTAATGATGAAATAATATGTTTATCAACTATATTTGGTTATATTAAGAATTTGTGGTAGGTGTCAGTAACTACAAAGCAAATATTTCTCATTTTTATTTATCTAATTATCTTCATTTGTAAATTTTATAATTGGAAAAAGTATCAAGGATGAGTTGAGTAGATAGCTGTGATAGTGCTATTATTTAATATTCTATTGAAATTGCAGGGAATTTATGTGATGACGTTTAGAAATGAACGTACCATGATGTTTTTAATATTTTTATTACATAGACATGTGATGTAAGTGTGTATTGATGATTTTGTTATTGTAATTTGTTGATGTTAGTAATTCTATGGATGTGTTGTGTATATGTAAATGAAAAATAAAAAGAGAGATAAGAAATTCTTTCAATGAAATCTTGGACATCACCTCTTATGCATCCAATATGATATGATCTGTCTGATGTAAGGATTGTGTCATGTTAGGCTGTGTCAGTATTTTTTAAGAGGCAACACAACATCAAGCATGACAACATGCTAGGGAGCTTCGATAGTAGGGGATGTGAGGTGTGGCATCAAACTATTAGAGGCTAGTATTGATAGTGCAATGTTGGCGGTGAGCAAAACAAAATTTTATAGTAGACATGACAATGACCAAGATTGAGCTAGGGAGAACACTTGTATGAGCTACTTGTTAGCATGTGTTCTACTTCATGGGGATTTGTGTTAGGATTTACAAAAAAAGGAACTAAATTTTAATAATATATTTTTGAACTGAGCTGATTGTGGCATGACGCTTTAGTTTAGTGCCCCTATTGTTGGTTCTCACATGCAAAGATAATATAGCAATTGCAGTAGCAAGTAAAAGAATCCTAGCGTTCACAAGGAATATGAATGGACAAAATAATATCATATTTTGGGAGTCACGAAGCTAGCGTTCTAATCTATCCATCACAATTTTGAAAGAAGCATATTTGAGAGCATATTCAACACTGTCACAAAAGGTCACCTGAGAGATCTAATATCATCCAAATTGAGAGATATAGTTATGACACAAATATATATATATATATATTTTCTACAGAGATTTTAGATTCTCATAAATTTTATGTCAAGATTATTTGTCTCAATTTTTGCGACACGCTTTTCTACTGCAAATTAACTTTTCTTAGAAAATTTGTGATGGATTTTTTATCACAAAAGCAACTTGTCATGTCCTGCATGTGATATAAGCTTTCAATAATAAATTTGATGATGAACTAATATAAACTTAAATACATAAATATAATATTATTTTATCTTGAATATATTTATATTGGCTATATCATTTTATGTTCATATATATTTATATATATTACATATCAATTCATTGTCAAACACCTAGCTGACACTTTGCACCATCCTATAGGGCTTACTCATGGACAAAAACTTGTTAGGAAAAGGACTTTTTATATATATATTTTGAGCTAGCGAGTACACATATGTAACTATGATTGTGCAATATCCTTATTTATTTAATACGCCCTTTGTTAGTCAGATTTAACATGCAAATTGAAGGGAAAAATATTATTAGCAGGCGGCTCACACATATGTAGTTAAGAGGGTCCACCAATTGAATATGAAGGCTTATTCATCGGCCACCCACCAATACAAATCCATATCAAGTAAGAGTCAAGAAGCACAATTCTTTTCTTAACTTTATTATAAAAGGACCCTCCAATTATATGACCAGCATCTTTTTTTTTTAATTTCTTTTTATATATGACCAGCATCCTAATTCTTTAAAAGTCCTAATAACCTGAGAAGCTTACACCAAAAGCTTTCAACTTAAATGTGCTTAATTCGGCCCCTTCTTTAAGATACACAGGACAATGAAACTATATCATAAAACCACCTTTAATTTCAGACCAATTGAAAAGATAAATAATATGATGAAGAATATCAAGTATGAGAAAGCTAAGAAAGAGCTGCCACGTGAATTGCATAATATATATACAAGAAAATTTTGAATCAAAATCTATAAAGTTTAATACATTTATGTATGTTGGATTAGATATAAGTTTGAATCATCATGAGAGATTAGTGAAAAAAAATTGAAAAGTACCATGTAAGGTAATATAAAAATATTAAAAAGAATGTTTCTGTTGGGTTAGATATTTAATGAAGTACAGAAAGGTAGATATTGTAAATATCCCACGTGATGGCAACATGTTAAACTAGACAAGATAGATCAAGGTGTTTGGAAAAGCTAGTACGATCTAATTTTGGGGTGCTAGCAGCCAATCTTATATTCGATCGATAAAATAAAAAAATTAGGTTTCTATACTAGCTGAAGTGACAAATATATGATATACTTGAACTCTTAAATTTAAAATATCTTATGTGCATTTTATATTAATATTTTTTAAACAAGCTAGCACGCGAGCAAGTCAACTTGAGTCTAACTCAAGCTTGACTTATTAGCTCATTGAGCTCAGCACATGAGCCATTTATCAAGCCAAGCTCAGGCCGACTCATGAGTAAGCGTAGCTACACTCCTAGTAGATGCCAAGCTATGATTTCCCTTGCTAGAAGTTAGCTATCATGTGAACACTTAGGAGGAATGTTCACTTAGGATTCATGGGCTATAGGAGTTGTGTTATTTTGTTTTTCTTATAATGTATAAAGTTTGTTACATGTTCGTATAATGAAAGGCATTTAAATAACCCTAAAGCATATGACAAAGCGGTCTTTAAATGGGAATAATATTTGAGGCTTGTGTTTCTGTTAGGATTTGGTCCAATTTTTATTTATGTTTGTTCTGCAAGATATCATATCAATGTCAATATCTATATGTAGGTTTATAGATTGCTGTAATGGATGTATCCTAAAGAAATTTGACACCCCCCTCCCACGCGCTTACAGACACACACACACAATCAAGAAGGGCTTTCTTCATCTAAGAAATTCCGAACAATTGATATTAGAGCATCGTGTAGGTGATCAAGGAGGAATGTATCTTTTGTAATCAGGAAATGATGTGGCATGGGATGCTTGCTTGCATAAGTAGAGCGAATGGGAGTTGGTTCCACGAGCCTATGAGGGAGATAGAGTCAGGATAGGATTCATGAGTTTACGAGAGGTAGAGTCACGATCGGGATGCACTACAGCTCGTCTTTTCTCATAACTGCACTTCACGACACCAACACGGCCAATCGTGTCCTGTGGCCCAAATGAAGAAAAGAAGGGGATTGAAAGAAAAAGAAAGGGCATCGGTAGTTGTTCTTATGGGTCTATGAGCTCGAGGTGAAGGAACGGATGCGGGCCATGTTCGAGTTGGTAGCTGTAGGATGATGGGCCGTCGGGCTCAGGTTGTACATGCAGAAGAGTTGATCGTGCTAACATGGAGGCGAATAAGACTAGAGATCGTGATAATATTGGAGGCGAACTAAAGTCTGAAAGTGGAGCAGTTCCACTAGCTGGGCTCAAACTTAGACAGGCAACTATGTCGCACGTGGATGCCCAATTGACACTGAGCACGGATGAGCAGGGGGTTAGGGTCGGGTCAAAAGCTTACAGAATAGGCACTACATAGGGCACAAGAGTGCCAATTGCGAGAGGAACAGTGATGACCACATGAATGTGTGGTTTAGAACATGTGGGAGCATGAGCTAGGTTAGTGGATTTGAATGCACAATGGAGGCCAGTCATGAGTGGTATTGGGTTCATGTTGGCAGGCATACTTATGGAGTCCGTGTAGTGTGCTGGTGGGGTCGCAGTGGATGCGGGTTTGAGCATGCAGGTGGAGGAGAGACTTTTCTTGGGCAGTCCTTGATGGAAGAAGGATGGAAGAAGGTGGAGTAGTGACTCTCGGTCAAATCAGGGAAGAAAGAAAATATACCGTAAGGATGAGGTGCAGCTGCTAGGAGGTGACTGGTGGAAAGGAGAGCAAGATGTTGTGGCTGTAGAAGAAAGAGGCAACTAACAGAGAAAGTTTTTTGTTATTCATTATAAAATTAGACCATAATAGAGATTGTTAGGACTTGGTCTAGTTTTAGGTTATGTTTGTTCTGCATGACATTATATCAGTGTCAATATCTTTATATAGGTTTATAGGTTACTGTAATGGAAGTTTACCAAAAAAAAATTGAATAAGATTTTATCTCTTTTCTTCCAAGAGCTATGTGATCTCCCCCAATATTGTAAGCCTCATTAAGGTTGTGGTTTTCTTTGGTGCCATTATTTTGGCCGAAGCACATATATTCGTGCTAGAAGCTGCAATGTTAATTGGATCGAAGCTCCTTACCATGTATAGATTGTGATTGTATGGAGAGATATCATTTTTTTGAGTGACTATGTGAATAATAATTGTTTGTTCCTCCTAACAAGTGCTAATACCTAACTCCAAAAGTCAAAATTTTAAGGTACATCATCTTTCTCACCCACATTTAGATGGATTCAAAAATATATACATGAACAATCTATGAATGGTCGCAACATCAATCCCTTACCTTGGTGTGCTAGTTTCATTTATTGGTGTCTTTCTGTTGATGATTCATCCGGAAGGTTAATGTTTTTGCACCTCTAACCAAGCTACTAATGTTGACCAATGCCTATTATCTAAAGGCTAATACGACAGCTTAAAAAATAATATAGAGAATAGCCACTACTCTAATGTTAGCCTCAATCAATTTTGGGCAAGTCTTCTAGGTAGTTTTTAATGTGTTCAATGTGGGAATAGGCGTAGTGTTAAGTTAAGGTGACTCATTGACCATGTTTCCCATTTTAGTGAAAAGCTAAATGAGGTATGGATAAATATTCTATAGTATGTTTTATGCCATCATTCGCACTCTCAGCCACTGAAGGCACTATCGCTTACCTAATGTGTTTATTCATTTTATCCTCCTTTCACTACATATTGACGTGCAAATCATGTTAATGAATTCAGGTCATTGAGGTGTTGAGCAGCCAACATCTATTAGTAGTCACATTACATACAAGCAAAGGTTGTTGGCTTTGATGTAGTGAAGAAATTATATGTTGTTGACATCAATTTTAAATTTTTACAATAAGTTTTATGCCATCATTTACACCCTCAAACACTGAAGGCAAGACCCCGTAACTAATATGTTTATTCCTTTTATAGATCATAAAGTGCTAGAGTTTCAAATAATGAAAGCAATTTATAGGGGAGGCATCCACTTTAGTGAAATTTTATCCTCATTTCACTACTACTTCACATGCAAATCAGGTTAGTTAATTCAAATCACTGACACATTGAACAACCAACATCTATTAATAGCCACATTACGAGCAAAGGTTGTTGGCTTTGATGTAGTGAATGAGTTATATGTTGTTGGCATCAATTTTCAAAATATTTTGAATAGGAGTCTTATCGATGCTCGCAAGCTTTTCCTTATGGATAACAAATACCTATTTTTTGGTAACCGATTAAACATTTTACTTTCCTCTCTCTCTCTCTCCTCTCTCTCTCTCTCTCACTCACAAACTCATTTTTGATAACCGATTATGCTTTCAGCTTTCCTATCTCTTTTATTCAATCTTCTTCAAGTGTCGTCATGGTGATTAATAGGTCACTTTTGACATGATAAAACACTTGCCCTTAACATGATTCACTTCTTTCGGCCAAGTTTTAATAGTGATGCCAATTGTCCCGTCAAGTAATGCAGAATGTCACAACACTAAATGATGAGGTCACAATTTTTGCTCGTACAAGCCCCTTACATTGCTTTCATGTTCATGGATTTCATTGTTCGTCTTACCGAGGCATAAAGCCTCGAAGACTCGATATTGTTGGTGGCGGACAAATTTTCAAATATCATATTTTATACAATGCAGTAAAATTTTAAATGCAATATGTTATAGATTTTAATTTAGTGGGATTTGTTGGGATCCATTTTATCCAAAAAATGATAAACTCCAGTCACGACGGCAAATTTTTGAGTTATTTTTTATGTTTATAAAGTTATAATTCAATCTGGCGGGACACCCCAAATACTAAAACCAAACTGAATTAGTTTAATTAGTTTGGGTAATTTATTATGTTTTTTTATTGGTAAAAATATATCTAATGGGATAAAATCTAGCAAAGGTTGGGTTGGCTTACAACTGGTCAGTCAATCAATCAATCAATCAATCAATCAGTTCAACTCCATTTGAAATTGTGTATGGATTAAATCTATAGTAATTAATGGAATTGGGGCCTTCCTTGCGCTTAGGTGAGTATAAAAAGAATGCTCATACTAGAGCCCAACCACATGAAAAAGTTAGGAGGATATTTATAAAGAATGATAATATAAAAAACAAACAAACAAATCGAAAAGGGCAGCACAATTCAAAGAAGAATATGATATTTGAATTCAACTACGGAAGGAGAGTTTTAAATAAAGGTCTTTAAGCAACTCAAGTCCATGGTCAACGGTTCATTTTGAATAATTAAGTGCACCAATGATAACCCTTACAAATTTGATTAGCCTGATAATTACAATGTTTCTGCCACATTATATATTTCAATTTATCTCTTAGTATATATGAAGTTGAAAAAACTTCTTTAGTTGTAGAAGAATGTGCTCCAACATGGGGAGAATAATGACAAGATTTTTGGGAGGTCAACTAAGAGCGAAACAAACAAGAGCAAAGAAAATAGTAGAGAAGAACAAAAATATTTAACGTGAAAAATTCAACAAGGGAAAAAACTATTGAGCCACACAACCTCATGAAATCCACTATAAAACATAACATAAATTATACAAATCTTCGCACTCACATCCTCTGAAAGTATGAGATGTGCCAAGAGGGGGGGGGGGGGGGGTGAATTGGTATTTTAAAAATTCAACCCTAAACAAGAGTTCTATTTTTTTTTGTATTTTTAAAGGATAACTCAACGAATAACGTGCGGAAGCAAGTACAACGATCACAACAACGATATTGGTAATTCAATTTTAACGTTCACAATACAAGATTCAAATTATGATTTTTCACCAAGCAATTTGACGTACTAATTAAGAGCATGAAAAGTAAAGTACGGTAAAATGGAAAAAAAACACACCAGAGATTTTTATAGTGGTTAGGTCACTTGACCTACGTCCACTCCCCGGAGTCCTCTACTCCAGGATTTGCACTAGTAAAAGTTGACTCTCCTTTTGCTCCCACAGCAAGACAGAGAAGCCTTTACAATACTCACTTTCACCTCCCTCGATGCGGCGGAATACCAAACGCTATGTCACTCTCCTGGTGACGGCAGCGGACCTTCTCCTTTTTCTCCCTCCTGGAGATGGCAGAGTACCTTGGCGATGTCGATCTTGAAGTGACTCTTCCCTCGAGAACTTTCCCGAGACTCCCCAAAGCCACAAGAGGAGCAAAGCATGCAGCTAGCTTGGAGCCACCGTGTGATCCCCTCACATTACTTCTCCCTCACGCTCAAGCTCACCTTCACCTTCCTCTCGTAAGCCCTGGATCTCTCTGAGGAAAAACCTCTCCTTCACGAATCTCCTTCTTCCCTCAAAGCCTCTCACAGCAAGAGGATAGATCAACAACCCTCTAAAAAAATTTTTAAGTTGTTTTTATATCAGGCTTCAGAAAACCCTAAAAGTTTCAACTTTTGCGTTTCTGTTCGTATAGTATGATCTATAATCGTACAGTATGATCAGTTCAATTACAGCTCCGTCCAGTACGAGTACAGATGAACAATTATCAAAGTTTATACATATCGTACTGTACGATATGTATATCATACATGATGATACTGTTGATTCGTACTGCTCATACATGACGATCTGTGGGACGATCCCTGGGATGAAAGAATTCGTCTCTGCCAGTCATCCAACACTCCTTTAGTCGTACAGTACGATTAGTGTATTTCAGGATATCATCCTGTATGATACGAATATCGTCCATGACGAATAGAATAAAAATTCTTGGTTTCGTCTGGTACGATCGATGGGACGAATGAAATCATCTCTGTCGGTTGTCCAGCACTCCACTAGTCGTACAGTACGATTAGTTCATTTCAGGATATCGTCCTGTACGATATGAATATCGCTCAGGACGAACAGAACAAAAAACCTTGGTTTCATCTGGTACGATCGATGGGACGAATGAAATCGTCTCTATCAGTCGTACGGTACGATATATGATCATACAATACAATTGACTTTTAAATTAGAAACCAACGTTTATTTCCTGATTAGGGAGATAATTTTGGTAAGTATTCAATTAATCGTACAGTACGATAAGAATCGTACAGTACGATCAGTTCAGGAAATCAAAATTAAGAACTTACCAAACTTATTCTGGCGGCTATGGTTTGTCAATTGTATCTTATCGTATAGTACGATAGGTATCGTACAGTATGATTAATTTATAAATTTAATCATCTGAAAATTAGTCGTTAGCCTGAGTATTATTAATTAATCGTACAGCACGATATTCTGAAAAAAAATTTTAAACATTTAAAACAATTCTGCCCCTGTGTGTGTGTGCATGGTTTCTCCTTTCACATGCATGCTTCTGTGGCAGACTCAAGAAGGAAAAGAAAAATAAAGAAATAAAAATTACAGACTTTTCAACATCCTATTCTACCCGGTTTGAGTCTCCAGTAACCTTGAGCAGTGTGCATCTGACCTGAAATGTTAGTGCTCATATACAAGGATTAAGCATTTGTAATCTAAAGGAAGTCTATATGGATTCAGTAAGTATTAGTTGTCACCATCAAAATTAAGTGCTCGGGATCCTGGATTTCAACATCCTCTTCTTCACTTCGGACTCACGTCAACCATCTCCATATGTGAATATAAGAGTTTATCATGAGTTATATATCCTTCAATTCAATACAACTCTTTAAAATGAAGATAAAACTGACTCAACCGACCAACCTCCAACGTCACGGTGCCGTACATGCAGAGCCTCGCTGTTGACTCAAAACGTGCCCACAACACAATGGAACTTTGTCCATAATGCCAGATGCTATGAATAGAGTGCCTCAGTGCTAAGTTCTCTATCCCAAAAGGCATCCACAATACCTTGGTGCTGGATTTATAGCGCCATGAGGCTATATGAATAAAAGCAACTTTTATCACTAAATCGACTAAATTGAGATTTTAGTCAATAGTACAATAGTTTTGATCAACACAATTATATTTCAAAAATAACTAACAAAGATTGCATTATTTGTGATGGAATTCTGCTATCTGCTAAAGAAGGGAAGAATGTTCACTTAGAATTCATAGACTAGAGGACCTGTATGCTTTTGTATGCTTCTTATGGTATATTAATTGTGCAACCTCCATGTATCTAAAAAAATTAAATCAAATAGCTATGAAGTGTATCGTAAAAGGGTTATTGAAAGGCGGATTTGGGGCTTTTGCCTCTATATCCTCAACCTCATTAAGGTGGTGAATTTCTCTGGTGTCATTTTCTAAGTCGAAGCGCATATATTAGTTCAACTAGCTGCACTGTCTTTTGGATTGAAGCCCCTTGTCACATACATATTGTGATCGCATTGGACTGTATCATTGCCTATCATTTTATGCTTATATTATAATATAAATTTTTAAGTTAAGTTATTTTTGATATATATATATATGTATATGTATCAACTAATTGCAAATGAATAGGCTTAAATAGGATAAAATTATGGGGGCTTGAGAGTAAAAAACCTGAGTTTTAATATCCCAAAGCTGGCACTTGACACCTAGCAGACACTTGCACCATCCCTTGCATATTACCTGACTATTTCGTAAGCTCATATAGTCAAAGGGATAAGATAAATATTTTCTTATGCTAAAGGATAAATATATATTTGAAGAAAACAAAAGGATAAATTATTCTTGATCTTTTGAGTAGGTGACTCACACATATATAGCTAAGATGGCCCACAGTTGCACACGAAGGCCTATTCGCCTGCCACATAAATACAAATTTGGATCAAGTAGGAGTCAAGGAGAATCTTGATTTCCTTCTAAAATTTACTATAAAAGAACCCCTCCAATCTCCTCTATAACCACCATCCAATAAATAGAAAAGTCCTAAGAACCTGCGAAGATTAAAGCAAAACTTTCAACTTGATCGTTCTTTGCCCCCTTCTGTAAGGTACGTGGAACAATGAAACTATATCATAAAAATGTTTCTTATTCCAACCCAAAGGAAAATATGAAGAATATGATGAAGAATATCAAGTATGAGAAAGCCAAGAAAGAGCTACCACATAAATTGCTTAACGACATCAAGCCGAAGAAGATGAAAAACGAGACGCTGAAGATGATGGTCCTTTACTTCCCTATTCAATCTCGCCCTTTATTTCTCTGAGCTTTTTTTTTTTATATCTCTCTTTAATAAAAGGTTGTGCAGCTTGTATCTATAATAAAAGCATGGCGAGTGTGGCATTTTCTATATAAATAAAGGATATATATATATATGCAAAATCTTGAAAAAGTTAACAATCTTCAGGACTTGAGGTTTGTAGATTTTAGCGATTTTTCTTGCATTTTAAATTTCATGCATAAGGATATGTGAATAAAATTTGGCTTGTTTAAATTTAAAACAGAACTTTATAAAAAAGGCATAAGTTCTGTATAGCTTGGAACTCACTTTATTTTTTCACTTTCACTCTCCCTCATTTATAGCCATTTCCTTCTCACCGCTCTTTTTATTTTCTTATAAAAAATTATATAATTGCACCCAAATCAGTTTATGAAGATTAAGACTTCGTTTGGGATAACTTTCTTAATATTTTTTAAAATTAACTTTCTAGAACAAAATTTTCTAGTTCAAAATTTTTTCTACTAAAAAAATTACTTTAAAAATAGTAAAAAAGCTGTCCCAAACGAAGCCTAAATTAAAAACTTGACCAGAATCATTGATTCCTTAGGTCTTAGGAATTATGAAAATGAGACTATGATAAATGAATTATTTTAGAAGAATAAAGTCTAAATGTAAGAACTAAAAGATCAAATATAAGCTATCTTGAACTAAGTATAAAATAATAGAAATTGTTTCCCATCTCTTGCCTAAATCATAATACACTATTTGAAGGTGATGAATTTTACATTGACCTAAGAGAAGACCAATCATATGGACGGAGTTAGAAGAGACTATTTTCTTAAAAGTGTTGTTGGTTTATTCTTCCACATATAATGGCATCCATAATCTCAATACATTCTTAGAATTGTGTCTCGATGAATGACTTCTTCGATCACTACTATAGGATGAATGAATACTTAAGAGTTGCAGTTTCACTGATAAAATTAACTAGAAATGTTAGATTAGACAAAGAACGGAAGTAAAGACAGACAAACCTTACCTAGATTGTAATAAAAGGGGCTTTACAAAGATAATAAAATTTATGTGCAATTATTGACTATATGCTAAAGTATTTTGTAATGATTGGTGCCGTAGTAATTGGATTACTGTAAATGACCTGATTGGATTTGATAAGAATTACTAGTTCATATAGTGTCTCTTGAATTTTCAGTAGATTTTAAGAGTTATTTTTATATCTATTTTGATGTTTGTTTTAAATTCAAAGGGCTGCTAGTTTGAATTGGAAAGAAAATTTATGAAGTGAAAATTCTTCCTTAGTGGCCCTGCCCTTTGTGTTAGCAGTGTTACGGCGCTGGAATGGAGCATTATGATGATGAACTCTCTATGTTGATGTTTGCTCTCTCGGGAGCGCTATGACTTTAAGGATAGTAGCGCTGCGATGCTAGGTCTACAAATAAAAAAAAAAATCAGCTCATCGATTCTTCTTCCTTTTTTTATCATTTTGAGGTAGCAACTAAAATCTATGAAGATTAAAAAAGTTTTCACCATGAAACTTTTAGCGCATTATAGAATAGAATATTTTTGTTATGCTAATAGGAAAAACTCATATCTTCACTGTATGTTTTTAGTTGCATGAAATTTTAAGTGTTTTAGTAAGTATATTGACACTGATAAAAATAACTACAAAATAATAAAAATTTTTAAATGTGATTGTGGATATTGTGTATGAATAATTTACGATTTGTAATTGTTAACATGTGTGTAAAAATTTTTTCGTAAACTTTAATATCATGCGGTACAAGTGAACTTTTGTATAGTTCTATAACATACTAGAATACTGTTCATATATATTAAAAGTATTGATATTTCTATATTCATGTGCCCGTAAGTGAGTGAAAAAGGACAGAAGAGAAAAATATAGATAAGTCATTTTTAGACTTTATGTGCACTCTATATGATCATGTGATACAATAAGTAATGTTTATATAAGTAAAAAAAGCTAATATTTTCATGTTCATATTAAAAGTATTAATATTCTCATGTTCATATTGAATGTATTGACATTTATACATATTGAAAGTACTAATGCTTATATATGTTCAAAATACTTATGTTTATATATGTTGAAACGAATATTTATACATATTAAAATACTTATACTTCTATACTTATGTGATAAAAAATGTGTAATAATAATTATTGGGGAGATATAAGGGCATGAGCAACTGAATAAATGAATGATGCTATGCATAATGAGGCATAATGGCATGATATTGTACATGTGTAACATCGAGAAGCATAAGAGCCTGACATTGTATATGTGAAATACTTGGGAGGCATAATGAACTAATACTAAACATGTGTAATATCAGTATATAGGCATAAGGATCTGATACTATACATGTGAAATACTTGGGAGGTATAAGGGCCTGAGGGGATTGATGTGACGTGATGATGAAAATATGAAGTACTTAAGAGATATAAGGGATTGAGGTGATTATATGTGATGTGATGATGAAAATGTGAAGTGCTTAAGACTTAAGAGGTATAAGGACCTAAACAGAAAGTGATGTAAAGTGCTACATTTATATAATTTATTTCAATCATCATTATAATGTTTGACATATATTTTTATACTAATTTTTGTAAATGGTATTGAACCCATTATGATGTATGGTGAAGTGTTATTTATTTCAATTATTTTTATATTGCTAATGAGACACTTGTCTTTATACTAAATTAATCATTGATATTGAAATTCAATATATTAAAATAATTGATATGTTAAAACATCGTGTCTAGTATCACTATTTTGAGTTATACTATAAAGTTTTGGTATTTATGTCCTGCTTTATTGTTTCAATGTAATGATGAAATAATATGTTTATCAACTATATTTGGTTATATTAAGAATTTGTGGTAGATGTGAGATAACCTACTAAGCAAATATTGCTCATTTTTATTTATCTTCATTTGATAACCTACCAAAATTGGAAAACGCATCAAGGATGAGTTGAGTAGATAGCAGTGATAGTGACTTGTTACAAGTATTTCTTCTGTTATTTATTATTCTATTGAAATTGTAGGGAATTTATGTGATTATGTTTAGAAATGAATGTACCATAATAGTTTTAATATTTTTATTATATAGACATGTGATGTAAGTAAGTGGGTATTGATTTTTTTTGTGTTTCATGTGTCTGCTCTTGATCTTTCTTCTTTTGATTTTCATCTCTATAAGCTCGCAGCTCTGCTTGCATCTCATTTTGTACCTTTCTCATCTCTTCTATCTCTCTCATCAAGGCTGCAACCCTCTAACTAACAGTTTCTTCAACTCCAGTATGATCATAAAATGCTGATGTGGATGAACTGCCCTCAATAGCATATCCTTGTAAGCCCATGCCATATACCCTCCCTCTCTGCCTTCCTCCAACAACATCTGACCATGTATGATACTCAGAATACTAGGTCGATCCTGAAGATGATCCCTCACCAGTAGACTGACGACTCTCCCGAACTCGTACAAAATCATCCTGTGAGAATAAATCCATAAAATAAATTGATATTAAAATGATATTTTTTATATTAAATTTATATTCCCGAACTCCAAAAATTATACTCATATGAGCTTTTTTGGCCTTTTCATCAACCCACTGATGGTCAGCTTGATGTTGGTGAGTCCTCGTATGCAACTCCAGTGGGGTCGGCTCCCGGCCAAGAAACTCTTTCTAAAAATAAAGGATAGAGTTAAAATGATATACATATTTTTATTAAACTAATTGAAAGCTTTTACCAGTCGTCGTCTATGTTCAATATAAGGAACATATCCACCAGTATGAATGGAGCTTCCTAAACCCCCGAAATCAGATGCTCTGTTCTGCTTATTTTGCTCTCTTATTTTTATGAACTCAGGGGTCACCCAAGCTCTACTCAGACCTGCTCATACGCCCTCTCCAATCCATGATGGATGCTGCCCGGACTTTCTAATGTCCGTGAATATGTCCCTAAGACGGGTCGATCCTCTCCTCTCAAAATTATTTCTGATCCTCGTGCTATGCTCAGGCAATCACCTAAAATCTTTCTCTAAAAAAATTATAGACATAACAAATAATATTAATACAAATTAAATCAAATATTTTAATTCATGCCAAATAAATATACATGAAATATACTAAATCATCGGGCTTGACGAATGGTTGATTTTTGTGCTTCGAACATGGACATCTAAACTTTCCATCGAACTTAAATGACGGTAGTTGAGATGCAACTTGAATAAAAGTCTCAACTCCCTATATAAATTCATCTGTGAATCCTTTTCGCCCTGGTAATAATCTGTTATACATCCAATATCTTTCTTCTTGGATAGTCATTTGGATGTTAAAGCAAAAACAAACGTTTCCCTATATATAAAGTTGTGAAATCAATTATTAGAAGATATGCAACGTGAACAAGTGTACGTTATTTAATTTTGAACGAGCCAAGAGAGGAGAATACTAGGACTAGTAGAATATAAGTCAATTCAAAACTAATAATTTGACATCTAAATAAATGAAATAAAATTAAAATAAAAAAAATACTACCCTCAGAACAACCGGTAAGCAATTTTCTCGCATGCAACAAAAAAGTAGGGGTGTCAAAAATTGACACGACCCGAAATCCGATCAGAACCCGACCCGAAAATATCTGGGTTCGGGTCAACCCGTTTATGAAACGGGTCGGATCCGGGTTCAAATTTCTGACCCGTTTGAAAAATGGGTCAGGTTCGGGTTAACCCGGAAAACCCGCGGGTCAACCCGAATTGACCCGTTTGTAATCCCGTGGACCCGCGCGGTCAAGCCGTAAACCGTCGCTCCATCAGGCAATCAGGGTTGTGTCGCATCACTCAATCGGTCAGTCTGTCGGTCGTGTCAGTCAGGGTACGCGGCTACGCGCGTCAAGCAGCAATCTTGCCCGCATCAGGACGTCTGCGAGTCTCGTCGGCATCGTCGCTTCAGAGTTCAGGCCAGCACTGCCTAGACCGCTCGGAGTCCACAGTCCGCTCGTCGTCCTAAATCGCCTCAGCCAGTCAGGCAAGTCAGCGACTCAGCCCGTTAGCCATCCCCTGTGCGTTTGCCGGCAGCCGACCTATAGGATGCCGCAGTGTAGGTGTGCAGCATTTTTGCCTCGTCGAGTACGTGACCAGTCACCGTCGACCACTCGGCCTCACCGCTGTCACCTTACCACCTAATCGGGTTTGCGGGTCGTGCTAGGTCAACCCAGCAACCCGCGCGGGTTAGGTTTGAGTTGAAAATCCTGACCCATTTAGCTAGTCGGGTCGGGTTCGGGTCAACTCGTTTAACCTCGGGTCAACTTAGGTTTGACCCAAACCCGACCCGTTGACCCGAATTGACACCCCTACGAAAAAATAGGCATATTAAAAAAGTGCTTAGGGGTTGCATAAACCAAGGGTCCACCACAGCTACAAGGTCCAACATCAACCAAAACTCCTCCGCAAATGTCACCAAATCATCCAATAAACAGCTCCCAAAAACACAGCGAAGGGGAAAGGCAAGACTCAACTCCACATAACTTTTCAAAATAATGACCTAAAACAGCAGGTCAAGCATTAACGAGGTAGAACCAAGCAACACCCAAAAACACAACCCAAAACCAAGCAGCCAAGCTAAACCTGAGAAGTATCCAGCAGCCCAAAAACTCAAAGAACCCAAGTAGCTAGCACACCCAAAGTTTGCCATGCCCAAGCACTAGCTACTCATGCTCATTGGATGTTTTCCATCATAAGGTAGCATAAAAAATTCAAAATAAACTAATCTCTGCAATACGTAACTTAATATTATGCTTCTCTTTTAATGGCAAAAATTCTGCACCATAAAGTATTGTAGGTCTCACCAACATTTTATAGAATTTTTCCACAAAGTGTTGGAGGTCTCATTACATATATGCTCATTTCGTATCCGGTCTTTAAGAGTAAAGCCACCAATCCACTTGAGCATCCTAATGTCTTCGAACACAAGTAATAGCTCCTACATACATATCTCTGTAATACTTAACTTAATATTATGCACCAGTATGAATGGCAAAAATTCTGCACCATAAAGTATTGCATGTTTCACTAATATTTTATAGAATTTTTTCATAAAGTTGGGAACTTATTAACAAGAAGAATATCATCAACAAAAAGTGTACACCAGAGTACAATTACCTCATGCAAATTTCTAGTTAGAACATCCATGACTAAAGAAAAAAGATATGGGCTTAAGACTGATCCTTAATGTAATCCAATTGAAATAGGAAAATACTTGGTCAAACAATCTTGTGTTCGAACACAAGTAATAACTCCTACATACATATCCCTAATGACTTGAATAATATAAGCATCTAAGTGAGAACATCCATGAATAAAGGAATTGCAAATTTCATCTTGAACTCCCTCTCTAATCTTATCAACAAGAAGAATATCATGAGCAATAAGCAAACACCAAGGTACATCTCTCCTACATACATATCCCGACTGACTTGAATAATATAAGCATCCAAGTGAGAACATCCATGAATAAAGGAATTGCAAATTTCAACTTGAACTCCCTCTCTAATCTTATCAACAAGAAGAATATCATGAGCAATAAGCAAACACTAAGGTATATCTCTCCTATATACATATCCCTAATGACTTGAATAATATAAGCATCCAAGTGAGAACATCCATGAATAAAGCAATTGCAAATTTCAACTTGAACTCCCTCTCTAATCTTATCAACAACAAGAATATCATGAGCAATAAGCAAACACCAAGGTACATCCTCTTCAAAATGTCTAGTGAGAACATCCATGAATAAAGCAATTACAAATTTCAAAAAAAATAAAACCAAACCGAAGGGAGCTCGTCAGCGGAGGGAACTCGTCGGTGGCCGGAAGGTGCTCGTCGGCCGAACAATGTGCGACATCCTCGGCTGTAGGGAGCTCGTAGGCGGCCAGAGGGAGCTCGTCGGCGGCCTGAGGTAGCTCATCGGCGGTGCAGCTAGCGTGTGCAGCGAGAGCTGCGATTGCGAGCGAGCGTGTGCAGCGAGAGCAAACCGAAGTAATGAAGAGAAAGGGCTCGGGATGGCCAATATTAGGTCAAAATCTGGCGATTTTTCGGCGGTTATGGCCGCCGAAAAAAAAAACTTGTCACCGGCGGTTTCTGCCGCCGGTAATAGCGACAGTAAAATATAAAACCGGCGGTCTTACCGGGGGTTATCATAGCGCCACTAGTTTCGGTGGTTTGTAATAAAAAACCGCCAGTAAATACCGGCGGTTAAACCGCCGTTCTTACCGACGGCTAACAAACCACCGGTAATACCTGAATTTCCTGTAGTGATCAGGATAGAGCTAAGGAGAACACTTGTATGAGCTACTTGGTAGCATGTGTTAGACTTCATGGGGATTTGTGTTAGGATTTATAAAAAAGGAACTAAATTTTAATAATATGTTTTTGAGTAGAGCTGATTGTGGCATGACCCTTTAGTTTAGTGCCCTTATTGTTGATTCCCACATGCAAAGTCAATATAGAAATTGTACTAGCAAGTAAAAGATCCCTAGCTTTCACAAGGAATATGATTGGACAAAATTATATATATATATATATATATATATATATATATATATATAATATATATATATATATATATATATATATATATATATATATATATATTCATTGTCAAACATTAACACAGTTGTGTGGTGAGGACAAAGCAAAGTATTCTTTCGCCTTTTACTCATGGACAAAAACTTGTTAGGAAAAGGATTTTTTTTATATCGTTTGAGCTGGCTAGTACACATATGTAACTATGATTGTGCCATATCCCAATTTATTTAATACTGCATTTGTCAGTTAGATTTAACTTCAGCCGGAACAATATTTTTGACGCTCGTTTTACCATCGAGAAATTTTTTTGTCAGCTAACCACACGAAATGCAAAATTTTTGGCAAAATTTAATAATTACTTTAGATATTATTTTAATTATTAAAACACTATTAATAATTTCAAAAATTATGAATATTCCTGGATATGCATAAACTATTCAAATCTTCATAAACCAATAAATAAATTAAACTTTTCTTGCCAAAAGTAATTAGTTCTCTTACCCTCAATTACAATAAATCCTAGAGATGAAGGAGCCATTATTCTCTCCCTTGTACAATAATCTAATAATATAGAATAGAAATAGTTGAGGCGAGGTTGAACTCTTTTCGACTCAGTAAAAATTGGTTAAAAGAACATTTCTCAATGACTCTCAGAGAACACTCGGGCGAAGAACAAAAGGGAAGTTAGGCACCATCATCACGACCGGCTTCTCTTCTTCGGCCTTCACTGGCTTCTCCAGCATCATCGGCTTTGGCTTACAAGGAGGAGCACTGTCTCCTAATTTCATGTTTATCAACACCGAGTCGAAGCAGCATGAGCTAAGGCTCTGACCCATCACTTCTTTGTTTCCTCGATCCTTTAATTTGCAAGAAAACTCCTCAACGACTAAAGCCTTCTTATAGATAAAAATTGTAACGAATGAACTAATTAACAATTAATTCAAAATGCATAGCGGAAAGACGGGATGGGAAAGAGTTAAAAAGCAAGCCGGCCAAAGGAAATTTTATTATGTTCGTGCTTGGGTCTGCAATGCTTGAGGAAAAATATTTTATTGTTTTGAAGGTTTATGAAGACGGCTTTCTTACTATTTTTGAAGGAATTTTTTAATGCAAATTTTTTTGAAAATTATAAATTTTTATAAAATAGCTTAATTTAGAAAGTAATAATAAGCTACTCAGGTTTTGTTTTGAATAGCTTTTTTATTGTTTTCTAAAATAATCTTTTATTATAATTTTTTTTTAAATAGTAAAAAAATAATGATCGAAAGTTATTCAAAATAAAATCTAAGTTTGCATTTCGCACCCATTAGCGAATTTAACTAACTGCCTTGGATTGAGCTATGTCCTACTTTGTAAGAGACACTGGGCAGACGAATCACATCTATGCTCGAAAAAATTTATAACAGCAACGGAGTCAATTTAAAAGTATGGCGGACTGCAAAACAGTTGGCATGATAGTTAAAGAAATTGTGTAAAAGATGTGTTTTATATATTTTATTTTATTTCTCCAAAAAGATGTGGATAAATTATAATATATATTTGTATTGCTTGCTTGTCGACTATCTAATGCAATTCTTTACTTATATATATATATATATATATATATATATATATATATATATATATATATATATATATATATATATATATATATATATATATACTATATAAAAGTGACTTGGGATTCCACTCTTAGCAAATCCTGATCGTTCATTCATAAATTTTCAAAATGATATGAAACGCTTATTTATGACTCCTCAAATTCTTTATTTAAATCACACTCGCATAGCCTCTAACTACAAAATATTTATTTACTCATTAAATAATAATAATTTCATAGTCAGGAATCTAATATGGCGGATCAAATAGATATTGGGGACAAGGGGGTTTCTATATCTCCTAATCTTGCTAATAATACTTTTATAATGGTTGAGGAGGATGGCTTCACTAAGGTTGGGAAAAAGAAAGGAAAAAATTTAAAAGTTTTATTCGCCTCTACTCCTCGTTCCACCTGAGCTCAAACTACTTCAAAAGATTGTAATGGTTAAGGCTCTTTTCTGGAACGTGAGGGGTATTGGGGGGAGTGATTCTAGAACTAGAGTTAGAAATTTATGTAGAGTTCATAATTTCCAGTTGTTAGTTTTACTTGAACCTTTTATATCTTCTGACAAGCTTGATTTCACTGCTTCTCGTTTGGGTTTTTCTATAAATTATGCTAACTATTTTAATAAGATTTGGATCATGTGGAATAGTAATATTAATGTGCATATACTTGATGATTTCTCTCAAGTTGTTCATGTGCAAATTTCTCTATTTAATTTTCATTGCAAAGCTTCCTTTGTGTATGCTGCTTCTTCTAGGTTGGGCCGTGTTCCTCTTTGGGAGAAATTGAATGATTTTGCTTTACATTTGAATGAGCCTTGGTGTGTGGGTGGGGACTTTAATATTATATCCAATGCTAATGAGAGTGTGGGTGGTAACCCCCCTAACATTCATGCTATGGAGGATTTCAACTCCATGATTAACAATTGCAACCTACATGATATTGGCTTTTTTGGAGGAGCTTTTACTTGGAGTCGTGGGACTTTATGGCAAAGACTTGATAAAATTTTATTCAATAATGATTGGATGGCTAATTATCATATGACCCATGTCGAACATTTGAGTAGGACTATTTCTAATCATGCTCCCTTATTGTTAACTATCAATGCTAATAAAGTTAATGTCCATTCTGCTTTTAAATTTCAAAATATGTGGTTATATCATCATGATTTTATGGATGTGATTCACAATAACTAGTTTGCCCCTATGTTTCCAAATAAAAACATTATGGGTATGGCTAAATTATGGGCTAAGTTAAGTAGGTTGAAGAAGGTCTTAAGATGGTGGAATAAAAATATTTTTAAAAAATATTAAGGAAGATGAAAATGAGGTGATTAAGATGGATAAGGTGTATTTGGAGAATCCTAATTCTGATAACCTTGCTTCTTTTGATAAGGCTAAAATTAATCTTTTTTAGTTGCAGAATTAGGAGGAAATTTATTGGAGGCAGAAAGCTACCACTAAAATCATTGTAGAGGGGGATAGAAATACCAAATACTTTCAAGCTGTGGTTAACAAGAAAAGATTAAGGAATAATAATTTCAAAAATTATTGATAAAGATAGGAGTATTATTGATAATGAGCATTTAATCTTCAATTCTGGGATTGACCACTTTAGAAACATTTTAAACAACAATGTTAATACTATTCCTATTAATAATCCTTATGCTATCCCTCATATCATTAGTGATAATGATAATGATATGCTCATTATGTCTCCTTTTGAGAATGAAGTTTGGAATGCTATTAATGAAATGAATGGTGACTCTGTGGCTGGGCCCGATGGTTTCACTACCAAGTTCTTCTTGAAAACTTGGAACATTATTAAGTTAGATGTGGTGGAGGCTGTGAAAGATTTCTTCGTTGGTAATCCTTATCCTAAATTATTTTCTTCCACTAACATTGTTTTAATTCCTAAGAAAGAGGTGGCTAATAATTGGAATGATTTTAGACCTATTAGTTTGTGTACTTTCTTTAATAAGCTTAATTCTAAAATCATTTCTACGAGATTGGTTAGTATTTTACCTAAATTAATTTCTCTCAATCAAACTGGTTTTGTGAAAGGTAAAAGTATTTTTGACAATGTTCTTCTTGCTCAAGAAATCACCCATGATATTAATGCTAGAGTTAAAGGTGGCAATATTATTTTTAAACTTGATATCACTAAAGCTTATGATAACTTGAATTGGAAGTTTTTATACAATGTTTTGACTTTATTTGGTTTCAGTGATACCTTTATCATGCTTATCAAACATAGTATTGAGAATTGCTATTTTTTTTATTATTAATGGGAGGAATCATGGTTTCTTTAAATCCTCTCAAGGTTTGAGGCAAGGTGACCCTTTATCTCCTACTCTTTTTATTATTACTGTGGATTATCTCTCCAGGGGTTTGGAGATTTTATACAAGAGGCACCCTAAACTTCTTTTTCGTACTATGGGTGGTATCCCCATTACTCACCTTAGCTTTGCGGATGATTTATTATTTTCTCTAATGGCTCTATTAGTAACATTAAAATTTTAATTAAGTTTCTGTCCCTTTTTAAAAACATGAGTGGCTTGGCTATTAATATGGATAAAAGTAGTTTTATTGTTGCTAATTCTGTTCATCGTGGTAGAATTAATGCCATCAAAAGATCTTGTGGTTTTAATTCCACTTGTTTGCCTATTAAGTACCTGGGTACTCCGATTTTTAAAGGTAGGAAAAGACATCATCTCTTTCAAGATATTTTCACTGCTTTTCAAAGGAAACTTACTGATTGGTCTTCTAATTTTTTTTCTTTTGGAGGTAGAATTATTCTTATTAAAAGTGTCTTAAACTCTATTCCTATCTTTATTTTTCATACTTTGCAACCTACTGCTGTAATTTGTATCAGATTGGAGAGAATGATTAATAAGTTCTTTTGGGGTTCTACAAATAATAACTCCTACATTCACTGGGCTTCTTGGAATAATATGTGTGGGGTGGCTGGTGAAGGGGGTTTAGGCTGTAAGAGTTTTTTAGACACTGTTCAAGCTTTTTCTCATAAATTATGATTTTCTTTTAGATCTAAGTCCAGTTTGTGGGCTCAGTTTATGAATGTTAAGTACTGCAAAGATCATCACCCTATGGTTTGTACCTACAAAATTTCTGACTCCTTTGTTTGGAAAAGGCTTTGTAAAATTAAATGGGAAGCTAAGCATTTTATTCAACGGGGTTTGGGAAAGGGGAATGTTTTTTTCTGGCAAGATAACTGGCTAGGAAGTGGGTCTATTGACAATTTTCTTTTCACGCATACTTTGGATAATGTTAAAGTTAATAGTTTTATTCACAATGGATATTGGAAGGTGGATAAACTTTTGGAGGTCCTCCCTTTAGGTTTGGTTCAGAGTATTTTAAAAATTCCTTTACAATTACAAAGTAGTGATAAAATCTTGTTTAATATTTCCTCTTCTGGCAACTTTAGTCTTTTAAAGGTTTGGGACACTATTAGAGTTAATTATGACATTTTCAATATTTTCTCGGCTATCTGGCATAACATAATTCCTTTATCTTATTCTATTCTTACTTGGAGATGTATTAAAGGCTTTCTTCCTGTTGATACTTTACTTTGGAGAAAAGAATTCAATTTCCCTTCTAAATGCCAATGCCAATGTTGTTTTGATATTGAAAATATTAATCATGTCTTTATTAATGGGGTCATTGCTTAGAAAGTTTGGAGCTATTTTTTTGACCTGGCTAAGAAAGACTACTTACACAGGTATAATGATATTTTAGCTATCCTAAACTGTTGGGTGACTAAGACTAAAGGCCACATCTACAACTGCTTGTCGGTGATTATTTTGTGGTTTCTTTGGAGGGCTAGAAATGATGCCAAACATAATAATACCAAAATGAATGTGAATCATATTATTGCGAATGTCAGACACAAAATTTTACAACTTTTTTCTGCTAATTTAATTACTGGCAAAAACTTTAAGAACTGTGTTGACTTAGCTTTGAAGTTTGGCATAACTATTAACACTAAACCGATGCTTAAAGTTCACCGTGTTGTGAGGTGGCTCAAACCTATGGATCCTTTTGTTAAACTCAACTCTGATGGTTCGGTTGGGGCCTCCTTGGCTGGTGTGGGTGGCATTATTCGTAATCAAGTTGGTGGGGTTATTGTCACGTATGCTGGCTCTGTTAATATGTGTAATGCTATTACTGCTGAACTTTTGGGTTTGGCTCGTGGTCTTGAGTTTTGTCATAAATTGGGGATCACTCATGTTTTTATTGAGGTGGATGCCTTGATTCTTTTTTAGATCATTCAAAAGGATACTACGAGCCATCCTCAAAATTATTACATAATTAGATATATTAAACATTCTCTAGCCACTCTTAATTACACTATTGCTCATGTGCATCGTGAAGGCCATGCTTGCGCTGACTGGCTGGCTAAATTGGACTGTCATCTTGAGGAGATGCAGGAATTTACTAGTGCCAATCTTCCTTTTCTGTTAAGAGGCTTGGTTAATTTGGATAAAACTGGATTGCCTTATATTCATCTAGGTTGATGTTGTCTTGGCATTTCTTTTTGGCTGAGTGTTTCCTCATTTGTGCTCTTTTCTTCCTGTTTGTTTTTCTGGTTGATGTTTGTGATTTTCTGGATCCCTTCCCTGTTGTTGGGGAAGTCTTTACTGGTCAATTTGTTACTGACATTCAGGCTCTGGTAATGTCCTATTTTCTGGTGCTGGGAGCCCATCTTGCCTCCATGAATTTCTTAATTGAGTTGCTTTGTGCTTATGGAGCGGCCTGTGTGTTTTGCTCCCTTTATTTTTCCGGTTTATTCTGCAGCTTGTGGGGCTGTCTATTTCGTTTCACTTGCAGTATCTGGTGCTAGTTTTTGGGAGATTTTTCTGTTACTATTAAGGTCCATTCTAATTACTTTATTCTTGATGTCTTCTTCTATTTGATGGGGGATGTTACAAACACCTACAATGATGGTGGTATTATCTTGTTCGTCCTTAAAAATCTGGATATGTTTTGCTTTTCGCTTCTTCTGATTACTAATGTTGCTTGGACTATTTCTAATGTTAAGAGCTTTAATGATGTTTCCTTTTTGATTGGGCTTATTAATTTTGGGTTGCAATGGTTAGTCAACATCTGTTATACTCCTAGTTTATTATTCTTATGTTTATGGATGGCTAATCATAGGGGAAAGGCTCGGATTACTGTATCCTTTTGGTCTTTTAAGCTGCTTCATGCCATTGTTGCCCAGTTTATGTGTTTCATCTTGCAGTTTGGCAGTCCATCTTTTTTGCAGGTATTTGTGGACAATTATTCAGAGTACAAGCTGGACTTTTTTGGTAGGAACTTGGGGATGATTTTTTGGTCTTTTTTTCTTCCCTTTTTTTGGGTTTTGTCCTCTAGCAGACTTAGAATATTACTAGGTATTTTTGTATCTATAATTTTGGGGAACCATCGGCTCTTAGGTTTTCTTTTTAATTTTATTGTAGCTCCTTCGAGCATTAGCGAGCTGAAGGTTCCCTTTAAGGACCTTGTAACATCCTTTTTTAATTAACATGAAGGCCTGATAGAGTTTCTATATCATATCATGGCCATACCGAGCGTTACCTGCCTCTCTACAATAGGTGACCGCAGACCGTCTATAGCATGGCCATACCGACCGATCGGCTTCCCATTAACACACATCTAAAGAAACCTAGTTGAACGCATGTCAACCTAGCGAGATCTCCATCAGAGCGTTTCGATTTCTATGCAACTGGCCATTTCACTTTTTGGTTATTCATTTCCCTTCTTGTAGACATCGCCGAGAAAGGGTTTTACTTCCTTCCTTCCCCACGGACAACACCCAAGCCTCCGAGATTGTTTTCTCTATTTCCTGTTTCGTCCCCATAAGTTCTCTCTACTTCTTCATTCATGTTTCTCTTTGATGGTAAATTAAGTGTACCCAGAGTTATATCTTATATGGTTGTCTAATAGCTGCTTTAGTATTTTAACTTGCTTATACTTATATCTTGCTATTTTTACATACAACACAATTACACAAGCACAAACATTCAGGTTTCAGCGCATCAGGTTTGTCCATAATCTTCTTTTTATTTTCTTCCATTTTTTATTTGAGCAAAGTGATATAATTTACATTTTTAAGACTCTTATTTTGAAGTGATTAAGGGCTTTGCAGTTTAAAACCTCCAAAAAAAAAAAAGCAAAGCTATTTTGTTGGAGAAAATTGCTTTATAAAAGATGTGCTCTTTAAAATAATGTTTTGAAGCTACTTTGAGGTAATTTTTTTACTACAATTTGTCTACTTAATTAATAAAAGAAGCCAAATTAAATCAGCCCTAAATCTCTCTCAAGAATGGATATGGATGCATCAAGAAATACTGAGGCACTCCATTAAATATAGTTGAACTTTCATTCTTTGTTTTCTTAGAGACATTTATGGTTCATTTGGTTGTTAATAGTCCGAAAAATCTTATGAAGTTTTTTAAATTTATCATATAGTTGAATATAACTACTTAATAATAATGATTTCAAACTTTATAATCTTCTCAAAACTGCCTTTAAAATAATAATTTTATTTTTATATTTAAATAAGTGAAAGCAATATTATCTACTTTTAAAAAATATCAGACAACCAAATGAGCCCTCTACTGAATGATTGAGTTATACCTTTGCTTCCCATTAATTAGTAGGAAAACATTCATTGATTACTGATAAGCTTATTATTAAGGCCAATTTTTTTTCTGAACCTTGTCCTTTATTATTTTGATTTGTGTTGATCGAAACTCAGTTTCAAAACTCATAAAAAATAGTAGAATAACATCAAGTTAATGAAAAGCTTATTTGCAAACATAAATTCATCATGTCTCAAACAAATACATGATTTTTACCAAAAAAAATGAGTTTCTGTATTATAGACAAATATCATTAAAAATTTAAATTCAGCAAAAACTCCATCTCACTCTTTCTTCACCTTCTTCTTACTCTATATATTTGTTTTATTTGTTGCAGGCTGCTATGGCTTTGGGACCTATTAGCTTGGTATGGCTTCGCGCTCACTCACACACACACTCTCTCTCTATATCTATCTATCTATCTTCATTTCGTTGTTGTTGCTTTGGGGGTTGTTTGCTTAGATCTGCTTGTTTTATATATTTTATTTTTTGTATTGCTGATGTTGCAATTTTTCTTAATGTGATTTCAGGTCATGATAGATTAGATTCTACCAGCAGCAAGCGAGTTAGGATATTAATTTGCTTCTTCCAAATTCTTTTTGGGATTATTAACTTGCCTCAATGATAGGTTTTTGAAATATTTGGATATTTGGGCTTCCTATTTATGGCTGATATGGCGTTGAGATGCAAAAAATATTCTTTATGGATTTCTCCTTTTGCCCACCTTTGTGTTTCTACCTTTGAGCATATAGGCCCAGCTTCGTGTTTCTACATCTCATGATAACTTAAAGTTTCCCAATTTAGTCCATCACCATGTGTGTTGTTCTCTGCTAACATTCTTGCATCAGCTACTTTGAAATAACAAAAAAATAGGATGCAGAATAAAGAACAATATATTTGACTGATTTTGACAAACTTCCTTTCATCGTGTCTTTTTATGGCTGACTGATTTTGAATTGAAGTGAAAATCATTGTTGTACACTTTTTTTTTCTTTGCATTTGCTTAACTATGGATTTAGGTGCTTTCTTTTTTTATTTGTGTTTCTACTAGAGGTTTTATTATTAAATCAACTTGTTGCAAAAGTTAATTTATTATGACCTTCTTGTTAGTTGTAATGATACCACTATTTGGAATCACACTATTATAATCTTAGAACAAGGATTTCTGACCCAAATCTATAGCTTTTTCATGTAGACTTTTTTTCATAAAGAGTTGGAGGACAACTTTTTTTCAGCTACCACACCAATACATTTGGTTGTGAAAGCCTTCTTCGCCACAATTTTATGAAAAAGAAAGTTTTGAAAAGAAAAACTTAATAGCAATAATTAAGTCTTGGGCATCAGTTATCTAAACGAAAAAAAAAATTATGAAAAAACTATCTCTGATGTGAAGCGCACCTTTTGATAACACTCAAAATATAGTGAGACACTATCAAAAGTGTATGGATACAAGAATGTCAAAGATTAATCTTTCACTGAATGTGTGTTATTTCTTTTTGTTGTTGGTTCTCTATATCTAATTTCTTTTCTTAACAAATTATAAAGTTTTAATTTCATAAATTTTCTTATTTTTTGATTGCAATGATGAAGGTAATTGTTGTGGTTCAACACCACCAATTGATCAAAGGATATATCATGCCAATTTCTCTCTCATTTATTGTCATTCCATGTATAGTTCCATCTACCACTTAATTTTGGATCAACTGGTAAAGGAATCACCTGGTTCAATGATTCAAAGACCTCCAAAACAATGGTTATTCCATACATTGTCTAAGGTTTTAGTCACCTATTAAACCTCCCTTTCTCTAAAATATTTGGCACATGAAGTACTTTATGAGTGAAAATTTCATCCGGGCAAGATTATTAAATTTGTTGGTCTTATCCCTGAATTCTGCTTTACATTTGATATCATCAACGTACTTTATTTTTGTTGTACACGATTGCACCTATGATGAATAGTTTGGACTGATAAATGCATGGAACTCTAAATCTAACTTTTCCTTGTGCTCAATTTTCTTAGATTCTTTTTCAGTTCAAAATTTGTTAGATTTGCTTCAGTAAATAAGTGCATTTTTTGCAGCATCATGTCATGAATACATCCATTGAGAATATCATAACACCAATATAAGCATGATATCTATAATGTTGCCTTAAATTACAGTAGTAGAGATTGAAAAACTTGAATTCTATTTGTAGAAGTTCACATGCGTTTCTTCTTCAAAAACATACCGAGACTGAATACATTTCTAAGTCTCTAACAACCATCTAATATGAGTTGGTAAATGATTTCCTTTTCTTTCTTCTAAATCCAACTAATTCCGCCAACCTATACAAGCAGGTTCTTATGTGCAATATGATTGTTTAACCTCAATTATAGTAATAGAAGAATTTTTGTAAATGGTTATGGTAAATCAAAACTCTTTCTCATAATTTTGATTTTTCATGTTGGTCTTATTTTTTCTTATTGCACAAGTATAAATTGGTAACTCTCCTGTATACAAAATAGAAATGAAGCTAGGCAAAGGTGGATTTGGCCAGGTTTATGTTAGTAGAAGAATATCTGGTGGGATAGAAAGAACAAGACAATATGCCTACGTGATAAATTATTGAACTTTAAGATTATTAATAAATCAATGTTTATAAATTGTTGTTTTTAATATACATTTTTAATCATTTACAGGTAGCCTTGAAGTTTTAGCATCTTAATAGTAAAGGCTGCAGTTTTGGCCCTCCATATGAGTGGAAAGTCTATAGGTATGCATTAATTTGTAAGTTTATGATTTGTTCCTTATATTTTGTTATGCTATTTCAAGTAATCTCGATGGATTTTATGGTATGCCATGGGTTCATCGCAAGGGTCGTCAAAGTGATTACTATATTTTGGTAAGTGCTTTAAATATTATACTTAAAGCAATGACTTAATGTGATTATGATTTTAATTAGTGATAATATTCAGTTTTCTTTTGGGTATGGATACTTACGAAATATTCACAATAGGAATTTGGTGAGAAAGGATAAAAAGGTTGGTTGTTCTATAATGCCGTCATGTAATTTGTATATTGTAGTATAATATTGTTCACATTGTGGAAGAGTTATTTAAATAGACTATTGCCCCATAGGGAATTTTGTACAACTTTGTGGTAGATTGAAGGCCTAGACTTACTTGTGACTTGATTAACTTTTAAAATTAGTAATTTGATCCAAATTTAATTCATGTCATTCTACAACGTAAATATATAGTGTGATTAAAATCATTCAAAACTTTTGGCACCCGATTTTTACATCCTTCTTTTTCATTAGATTTATAAATTCCTATTTTTCATTTGTGTGCCTGTAGAATACTATCTAAGATATTAATTTTATCTTCCAATGATTATTTCTTTCTCACTAAAATTAGAAAATTTTTGTTTCATACCGTTGTTAATTATAATTTGAATTCCATTATTTTTAGATTACATATATTATAAATGTAATTATAATATATAGTCATTAATTTTATATTCTTACCACACCTTATTATATTGTACAATCCTAAAATGGTGGACTTAGTGATTGTGTACTTTTATTAGTTTTGTGCTAACTTTAAAAATTATTGTAATGTGCACTTAGTGCACTTACAATTTTAAGATAAAATTCCTCTCTTTTATAATTTTAATTTAATATATTAATATAATGTTATAATAGCATGTTTATGATAAAAATTTGAGTTTTTTTTCAAAATATTAAATGATTGATTTTATTGTATTATTAGTTCTATAGAGTAAAAATATGTATTTTTTAATATTGGATTGTAAATTATATTAATATATTTTTCTACTATAATTTTAACAAAAAATATAACTCTTAATTAAAATAATTAATAATTATAATTACTTATAGCGATAAATTTACTATTTTTTAAGAATGATAATGTTAATAAATATTCAAGATATGAATTTTTATTTTTTAAATTTTATTCACGTGCATTTAATGCACGTGTAATAAAACTAATATATATAAGTGAAGAATTGCATTAGATAGTCAATAAACAATACAAAATCTGTCAAATAATTATAAAATGAATTCCTTAATATATTGTGTAAACGGATAATATAGAAAAAAAAGATTCATGTAACAACCCTACGTAGTGAGATAAATACTTGATGTGTTGTTATATAAATAAAAAAATATGAATAATATATATAATTTTATTTTATATTATCTATAAATATTTTTTGTATACTTAAATTTAAACGTCCTAAAGAAAATGTAAGATTTTAAGTGAATTTAATCACAAAATCTATTATATTATTAGTGTCTCTGTGATCCAACTTGTTTCTGTTTGTCTATTTTTTGTTAGCTTTTATAGGTGCACTTTTTTTAGTTTCTTGTATGTCTTATATTATTGTTGATGTAGCCATTTGTGTCTATATACAGACACTATAAGCTGTAATAGGAGGCATGATTAAGCAATAAAAATTCTTATTTTTGTCTCTCCCTTTCCCCTTCTCTCTCACTCCTACCTCTCATCCAAGAAGCTCAAGAAAGCTTCCTTCCTCCCCTAAAATTCTTCTTAATTTTAAATAAATAAAGTACCATTTCTGTTTTTTGTTTTCTTCTTTAAGAGAACACGTGATCCTCATGTAAATCATTTTTGTAGCATGAAATGCTCATCAGGATCTATGATATATATTTTTTTCCGTTTGTGTAGAAGCATAATCATTCTCTATTCGATTTTTCATACCATTTTATCCTACAATTTGATAATATTTATTGAAAATATTTCAAAATATTCTTACATATTTGACCTGGGATTAACGAAAGAAATCATTTGCTGAATTGCCCAACGTAACTGGTCTCTGAATATCCCAAGCTCCAACCTTCACGTGGACAGAAATCATATATAAAGATTCGTCAAGAGGCAGTTTGATTGCAAATATTTAAAGTTCAGATATATTTTAAAGATAGTGTAGAAATAAATTAAATATACATGAAATAGGTTTTAGTATTTGATTATGGATATCAATGTTGGTTGAAAGCCAGTATCAGATGATAACGAACCTAGTTTTAAAAATCTATATAAACCTCAAATTTCTCTATACCAAGAGATCTTTGTCTAATTTGTAAAAAACAAAACCAATTTATAAAATTTTAAAAGAGATTGATCATTTCTTAAGGAAAAATGGAACATTCCATCAAATATTTTAAATTGATCCTCTTTCATCATATTATATTTTTACATCTCATATCTTAATAAATATGGAATTTAGTGTTCTTAGGTTTGTTTAAATCATGAACATTTTTATGAAATTGATATTTTTTTAATAAGAAAAATTTTTTTCCATCAAAAATAGAGGAGTACAACAAGGGCCAAACAAGCATAAAGGCCGAATACAAGAAGATATTACAGTTAGGGAGAACGAGAAAATAAACAGGACACCAAAGGCCACCAGGCTCAGTATTAGGCAAGGGCTTCCAACCACTCTGAAATCAGGCCCGGACCATCCAGAGGAATGAAGCAGCAGTAATCCACCAAAAAGCCAAACAACCTCCAGCACTGAAAAAAGAGTTCCAACAGAAATATGAATAAACACCACCAAAGGTTGCCAACAAGCCACAGACTGATTAGAAATTTCCACTTCCTTAACCTCAGAAGAAGAAGGAGAAGAGCTCTTAAGCCAATCAATTTGCATCTTAACCAGTTCCCTCGATCTGACGCCCACATGGGTAACCAAAGCATCAGCAGAAATTAAGTTCACTGGGACCTCAACAAGTTGACCATACAATTGAACAGTAGGCGTCACCGGGGTAACAACAAAAGGGTCCACTCCACAAGCACCCGAAGAACTAACCTGATCCACTGGCGAAACAGTCAAAGCCAAATAAACAGAATTTAGAGGTGAAACCGCATCAGTTGAAACACTAGACAGTTCCTGCCCAGCTTCCTTCGAACTTTCCAAAGCCAACCCGACATTAATAGGGGAATCCAACACAGCCACCGATTCTACCAAAACAACTGGTGACCCTCCCATAGAAGGAAAAATCCCGCCCTCAGGCGATTTAACAACAGTTGCAGAAACATCATGACAGCCAACCCCCCAAGAACCAAGAGACACAAAAGGACTAGCAACTAAATTAACTAAACATTGGTTCAACTCAAATTCCACAACAACACCCTCATTACACGCACCGAACAGACTCACTGGTGAAACACGAATAGACGGGTTTACAATAGGAACATGGGACGTATTAGCAGCCCCATCCATGGGCATAATCAAATGTACCTCCTCACCAGCAGGCAGAAGGTCATCAGAAATGCCACCAATAGGATTAACAAACTCAGAAGGACTTGTGTTACCATTTTTTACAGGCTCAGTAACAGTAGGAAGAACCTCCACATTCGAATGAGCATTTAACAATTGCGGGTGCAAGATATGACATTCCGATTTGGAATGCCCCAAAGATTTACAATGAAAGCAATAAGGCGGAATATCCTCCATAGTAACTGACTGGACATACCCCAAATTATCCAGACCAATCCAAACCTTGTCAGAAAATTGTTAGGAAATATCTAATTCGACCAGAACACGAGCAACGGAGGGTCTAGAACTAATAGGCATGATCAATTTTAAGGGGACGACCAAATATTGAATCGAGTCCATGAAGAATCCTAGGGGAAAACAGACGAGGTCTCAAATTCGGGAAAAATACCCAAATAGGTATAATAGGTGATTCAACATCCACATCAAATGTAGGCGACCACTTGATCAACCACATGTAACAATTGTTGATAAAATAGGAACAATGTGCAAAGATACGGAAGTAATCCAAATCATTCACTAATTTTATCAAAACATGGTTCAAATTAAGCACAGTAACAGAAAAATCACCGACAAGTTTAAGATTGAAAAAGAATTTTCGAATAGCTTCAAGAGGAGGCCGATGGGTAGGAAATTTCCCAACCAAGGCGAAATCAAACGGCACAGCAAGCGCAAAAATCTCGGCCTCAGAAATCCACAAAGAGGGAAGCCTACGGTGAGTAGAGATTTTCAGGTCAGGAAAAGAAGAAGCGTTCCCAGATAGAGCATCACGAAAAGACTTAGAAGAAGATTTGCCATCAAGAAATCCAGCATCCACTAACTGCTTACCAGCCATCGACCGCAAAAGGCACGAGAAAGCACAAGAAATCAGAGAATGGAAAGGTAAATCACTTCCCTGAACGAGGAGGCGACGTCGGAAGGCACGTGCAAGGCAACAAAACGGGTTTCGCCACGGAGGGAAAAACCCTAGTAGAGCTCATCCTGTGAATATTTTTATGAAATTGATATCTTTTAACTCCATTCCGGTGATTAGGTTATCTCCTATGAGGTCAGATTTCTCTTAGGTCTAAGTAAGATCCATTATGTTTAAATGGTGTATTATAACTTTGTCCAAGAGAAGGGATATGATTTCTATTATCTTGTAAATGATTCAAATAATTTGTATTTGATCTTTTAGTTCTTACATTTAGGGTTTATTCCCCTTAAATATTTTTTAGTTCTTTGGGCCTTTTTTATGAATCGTAAGATGTAAGAAATCAATGATTCGGGTCAAGTATTAAATTTAATATTGAGAAATTAATTTGAGTGTCAAGATGATTTTAGAGGAAATGACTATAAATGAGAGAGAATGGAAGTTAAAATATATTAAAAAAATGTGAATTCCAAGAACAAAAACTTATTGGTGAGGAGGTGGTCAAAAGTCATGTGATGTCCCAAATTCTCCTTAGATGGTTTTTGCATTTTTTACATTTTTTTTTTCAAATTTAAACAAACCAAAATTTATACTACAAGAAAATATATTGAAATACGTAAATCTCAAGTCCTAAAGATTTTAGTATATCATATAGAAAATTAAAAAAAGGTTACATAAAATGTTATTTGTATCAATATTATATTTTAATTTGGTTGAGGTGGAGCACTCACTTATGAAGATTTTCAATTAAGATAAAATTTTATAGATAGGTTCAGACAGGATAATAGCAAGGCTTTATGATGGAGCTCATTAATTAGATTTTATACCTATGCTATAGACTTATAAAAAATATACTATATATCCAAACTAATAATATAACATAAATTTATCTTAAAAAAAGAACTATTGATCTCAAACTTATTGGAGTGACTCACAAGCTTTTGAAGGAAATTCCACCACAAGAAAAATCTCTTTAGTTAATAAATTATGATCAAATGTACTCTTTCCCAAATTCACTCTAATACCAAATAGGATGGTAGTGGATAGCCTTTTGGTGAGATTAATGACAAGAAAATATTATATAACTCTATTTTAATATCAAAAGTTTTGATTTAAAATTATTGGTAGAACTATGAGAGCTTTAGATAGAGTTAGCAGTGAACACCTCAAGACTAGTCGACCTTGGGCTAGTTTGAGCTTACATAGGAAGATCTCCCTAGAAAATGAGTTTTAAGTGAGCAAATTATGGAAAATGATGTTGGATGGTTAGATTAGGATGTGAACTAATGAAGTTCACTAGAAAATAAAATTAGATAGAGTTTAAGTTGACATTGAGGGGTTGAGAATAGATAATAGTCTTATGTGGTTTGGCCAAGAGCTACAAATGTAGTTTTAGGGTGAGAGTGAGGCTTGGGTTGGCTGGTGGTCATCTTGGAGAATTATTAGGATGTAGAAAAAGTATGAAAAAGATTGAGAGCAGTCGTTTAGATAACAGAATAAATTTAATATTAAAAAAAGAAATAACAATCTAATCTCACAAAAAAGGCCTACTTTGAAGCTACCAAGCAACAAAAAAATGAAGATTAATTACTTAAAAAGACTATATCATTCAACAACAACAACAACAAGCCTTTATCCCACTACGTGGGGTCGGCTACATGAATCCTTTTTCTTCATTATGTCGTGTTAAAAGTCAAATTCTCCTTTAAATCTAATAAAGAAAGATCATTTCTAATATTTTCTAACCAAGTCTTTTTAGGCCTACCTCTACCTTTCTTAATATAAGTCAAATCTAATACCTCCACTTTCCTAACCGGGTCATCGGGAGGCCACCGTTTTATGTAACCAAACCATCTAAGGTGACTCTCTCTAATCTTATCTTCCACTGGAGCTACTCCAACCTTTTCACGTATATGCTCATTTTGTATCGAATCTCTCAGGATAAAGCCACTCATCTACCTGAGCATCCTCACCTCTGTAACACTTAAATTAGTATTATGCTTCTCTTTTAATGGCCAACATTTGGCACCATAAAGCATTATAGGTCTCACCACCATCTTATAGAAATTTCCCTTAAGTTTGAGGGGTACTTTTTTATCACACAACAAGCCCGATGCATTCCTCCACTTCAACCATCCAACTTGAATTCTGCTGATAATATCCCCATCTATTTCACCATCACTCTGAACAATAGATCCAAGATATATAAAACGTGTACTCTTATTAATAACTCTAAGGTTGACCTCCACAATTCCCTCATTAGGTCTAGTATTACTTAAATTACACTCCATATATTTTGTTTTAGATATACTCAAGTGAAAACCTTTAGACTCTAAGATTGACCTCCACAATTCAAGTTTACCTTCAATTCCCTCTATGGTCTTATCAACAAGAAGAATATCATCAGCAAAAAGCATACACCAAGGTACATCCTCTTGCAAATGTCTAGTGAGAACATCCAAGACTAAAGCAAAAAGATATGGGCTTAAAGCTGATCCTTGATGTAATCCAATCAAAATAGGGAAATACTTGGTCAAACCACCTTGTGTTTGAACACAAGTAATAGCTCCTACATACATATCTTTAAATGATTTGAATATAAGCGTTATTAACTCCTTTCTTTTTAAGAACTCTCCATAACGTACACTTCTTTTGGAACTTTATCATATGCTTTTTCTAAATCAATAAATATCATATGTAAATCCTTCTTATTCTCTCTATATTTCTCTATCAAACCTCTTAATAAATGTATGGCTTCCATAGTAGACCTACCCGGCATGAATCCAAATTGATTTTGAGAAACATTAGTATCATGCCGCAACCTACACTCCATAACTCGCTCCCATGGTTTTAAAGTATGACACATTAACTTAATTCTAACTTAATTCCTCTATAATTCACATAATCTTGTGCACCACCTTTATTCTTAAAAATAGGGATTAACACACTCATTCTCCACTCATCTGGCATCTTTTTAGTCTTCAAAACATTATTAAAAAGTTTAGTAAGCCAAGAATTTTTTTCATCTCCTAAGCATTTCCACACTTCTATTAGAATATCATTAGGTCCAACAGCTTTTCCACTCTTCATTTTCTTTAAAGCCTCTCTAACTTCAGTTTTACTAATACGTCGATAAAAATAGAAATCTTTATTTTTATTTAGGGTGCTAAGGTCACTACAGTCAATTATATTTTCACATTCTTCATTAAAAAGTTTAGCAAAATATCTCATCCACATTTGTTGAATATCATCTTCTAAGAAAAGTACTTTTAGATCTTCATCCTTAATACACTTCACTTGAACTAAATCCTTACTACTCCTATCTCTTTGTTTGGCTAACTTATACATATATCTTTTTCTCTCATTAGTATCTAATTTATTATATAAATCACTAAAATCTAAGCTCTTTGGATCGCATATTGCTTTCTTAGATTCCATACGTGCCTCTATATATTTTCTAATTATCAGAATTTTTATAATTAAACTAATTTTTATAATAAATCTTCTTATTTTTAATCTTTTCTTGCACATTTGGATTCCACCACCAACTATTTTTACTATTAGGAGCTTTTCTCTTTGAAACTCCAAGCACATCTTTTATAATATTCTTAATATCACTAGCCACTTTTTGCCACATAATATTAGCATCCTCATGCACAGACAAAATCTTAAGATCTAAAATCTTACTCTCAAAAATATTTTTGTTAATATTCTTTAAATACTTTTAAAATCATCTACCTCTCTACCAACACGTTCATTTAAATCTCCTCCAATAAAAACTCTTTCTTCAAGAGGTATTTTTTGTATTAATTCTTCTAAGTTATTCAAAAATTTTAATTTTGAACCCATATCCAAACCCACTTGAGGAGCATAAACACTTATAATATTAATAATCTTAGCATCAACAACAATCTTTAAAGCTATAATTTTATCTCAAATTCTATTAATTTTTATAACATCATCCTTCAAACTCTTATCTAAAATTACACATACATTATTTCAAGTATGACTCCTACCCAAATACCAAAGTTAAAATCATAAATTATCAATCTCCTTAACCTTCTCTCAAACTCATTTAGTTTCCTGAATGCACATAATATTTATCTTCCTATGAATCATAATATCTATTAATTCTATTAATTTTTTTGTAAGGGAACATATATTCTAAGTTCCTATCCTAATTTTAGTTTCATGGATTAGCTTCTTTGCTCACATCCATCCTTGATGTGGGAACCCTTGCCTATATATTTAACACTACACCCGGGCACCGGTGCAGCGGCCCTTGCACGCTTGTCAATGTATTCAGGCCATACAGCACGTCGCTTCCAAGGGACGCCCTAGCATTAACACAATTTCTTAAAGGATTCATGACATTATTATTCGACAAGTTTTACACTGGCTGTCGATTACCTAACACAACCCTACACTTTTCTCATGTAGGACTTGGGACCTAGCAATGGAAGTGTTTACATATTGGAATCTATTTACTACAAAAAATGACCCTTAAACTACCTCATTTATGAGGAAACCATCGTAGGGAAAGAGGTAGTAGCTGGCACTTAATGAAGATGGAGATTTCTAATATTTTTCTTAAAGTTTTTCATTTTCATGCTCCTTCATTATAATGATAAATATTTTCAAGTATAATTATGTTTAACTAATTTTATCATTCAGTATGACATGGGTTTTAGTTCATGAACTCTCTATCTTACGCTTTTAATCTTTCGATTGTAATAGGTGCAGCAGGATAATTAAATTATTCATATGATATCCTATATCAAACTATCTATGATCGAGAGGATCAATATGAGTCGTTCAATATAGTATTTTATATTCTGGTCAAATTTATTAAAATGTCCCTCTAAAAAAGCTAGAAATATAATCTTATTTTCATGTGAGAGGTTTGGTGCTACGAGATTACAAAACTCTATTATTTTGTTCGAGGATCACCAAAGATAACCATTATTTGCAACAACAACCATCATCGCTGGATTACTAACATCTACCCTCTTCACTTGATGTTCTTTATTTGACGATGGACATGTTCTTCATTATGTAATATTATATAATCATCTCCACCAACAATCAATTATTTTGTAATCCCTAAAATTGGAAATAGATGATTGTTCTCAATTGTGTAATCCTATGTTCTTAAATTGTGAAGCCCAACAAACTCTTGTATGTTCCTCTAAAGAATTATGCTGACTTTTACAACTTCTATCAGTGTGAGCTTGATCTTTATGCAAATCTAACATATTAAACAATACCCCTCTACAGAATAAATTCTCATAAAATAAAAAAATTGAATTGAAAATCTGTAATTTGACGGAATATCTAAAAAGAAAATTCGCATAAAAATACGTTAAATTGTACTTGTCTCATAATTTTTTATAAAAAAAATGATTCTTACATGAGCCGAACATGGCATTGAAAATTATTCATAGCCAAATACAAACCAAATAAAAGGTTGTTCATGTCCGGTTCATTTAAATATTAAGCTCAAATATTTATTCTTATTCGATTTGCTTAGAGAATAAGATTTTGTGTAGGGATAATTTATTATTATTTTTTAAAATAATTTTTTAACATAAATATTTTTTGAACTAAAAATTTCTGTATTTTACATACCACTTTGTTTCATGCTATTTACCTATCTAACATCTAAAATTTTAATATTATATGCCTACCACCCATAGAACAAATATGGGTGCATGGAATAAAATATTAAAATTTATATGGTGATATAGGTGATAAGAATGAAATATAGGAGTGTTATATTTGCTATTAATATTTTATATGAGTGGTAATAATATTATATTAAAGTTTTAGGCATTCGATATGTAAACAGCATGAAATAAAATGATATATATGTAAATTTTTCTTAAAAAATTGTTTTAAAAATAATAAAAAAATACTTTAGAAAATAATAAAAAGCTGTCAGCTTTTTAATAATCGAAGCATAAATAATTTATAAATGATGATTTTTTGGGCAGCCAGCTAGCACTCTTCTTAACAAATTATTATACAAACACGTGCTAATGTTAATAGATAAATATCTTCGATGGTTTGGTCTATCCTTGGCAGCCAAGTAACGACTGGTCAGAGAAGATGACTATCTGGAGGGAGGTATTAGTAATCTGTGTTGATTTGATTGGACTGTAAAAAGCTAAGAGAACAACCAGTCAACGAAGAGATTCCACGAGAATTACAGAAAGAGAAGTTGATGAAATATGACTGGAATTTTATTATTTTTTTATGTTATATCAATAAAAAGCTAAAAGAAAAATTATTTAAATATGAAGCTTTACGTTGCACTGGCACAGGAGATCAGGTTCATTTTTCCAAAAGAAAATGATGGTGGTTGACCGTTCCACAGTCCGTGCTTCGTCTCAAAGCTATCTTAAACTTAGTCATAGAGATATGGAAAAGCTCTCATTGGAAGCCTATAAAAGGGTCGATCCAGAGATATGGAAAGGATATCGATCGAGAGGAAAGAGATGGATGTACTGAAATTTTGCATGGGTAAGGTTACACCAACGAAATCTTCTTCGGAGAAGGAAGCAGATCAGGTAAAGCAGGAGAACATGAATAATATTAATGTGGAGAAACAGGAACACGAGGACGAGAAGAAGGGGAAGAAGAAGAAGAGCAACTTAGAGAAGAAGAAGAGCAACTTAGAGAACGGGGCCATGGCTGCGCCTTATTTCCCATTCCATTCGCGTCCTGGGATTCGCTGATGAGATAAATACTCCCTTTGTGACACTATATCTATTTAATCTCTCTCTCTCTCTCTCTCTATCAAGTTTTCATATAGCTTAAGGTCATTATGTAGATACTGTTGCCATGCATTTCACATGTATTTAATAGTAATTGGCATTCAGTTTCACCTTATATTTGTATTTTGAATTTGAAGCAATTGAAAGAGAGCTTTAACATCTTAATTTTGTGAAAAGAACTAATTCACACAGATATAGAGATCTTTCAATTTATCCAACAAAATAGTTACATAATATGGTCTTTCAATCTTCTTTAATGAGATATAGACACTACCGAGAAATATGGGATTATCGACAGAATTATATCCATTGGTAGTAGCGGCTGTGTAACCGACGGATATTCCGTAGATCACTTACCGGCCAGTTGTCCGGTGGATAAACCGCCGATACATTAACGATGAAAAACCCGCCACTAGTGCTGCCAATTTTTTTAAAGTTGGTGGTACCTGTTGGTAGAAAATACACTGAAAATTGACCGGTGGAACTTCTGGCGGAAAACCAGCCTGCTTACTTAAGCACGATGAAATTTTCTGGCAGAAATGTCGCTAGAGATATCTTTGGAGGAAAATCCACTGGCAGTACTACCGGAAAAGGCCCTATTTTCTGTCCTGGCGCTGCTCGCAATCATCTTGCTATTCATTTCATTCCCACTTCGCTCCCAGTCGCGTGAGTCGCGTCCCGCTGAACATTGCCTCTGTTGCCTTCGTCCGCCTCAGTTGCCGTCGTTCTCTGCCTCGGCCTCCAAAACCACCGTAAATTTTTCTGATGTCAGGCCATATCTATTTTCTTTGGTTGTGAATGTTCTTGGTAAACATTTGCAAGAGATTGTGCCATAGTGTGTGCATTTTGTTGATGATATTGTTCCTATTGATAAGACCATAGTGGGATTTGATGGTGAAATAGATGCGGATACTATTAGTAGAATTCATGTTGGATGGTTAAAGTGGAGGAATGCGTTGGGCTTTTTGTGTGATAGAAAATTCCCCTCAAACTTAGGGGAAAATTGTATAAGATGGCGGTGAGAGCTACAATGCTTTATAATGTAAAATGTTGGTCATTAAAAGAGAAGTACAACCCATCAACTCAGCAAGCCAAAACGAAAACCAACCAAACCAAACTAGCTTAGAGAAAGATACATATAGAGATGAGTGAACCCCAGCTCAGTGAAGTGTAGTATCTCAAATGACCATTCATTGAAAAAATTATAATACCAGCTGCTTAAAAGGATTAGAGAACTATAAACCCACATGTGAAGTAAAACAACAAATACTAAAAAAAGAAAAAAAAGTATGATCATTAGCTAAAAGAAGTCTCCATACATAAAAAAAGTGCAAAATAGCTGCACAAAGAACAAGGCCACAACCACATCCTGTCAAAGAAAAAAATTCTGGTAGCAATCGCGCCACCAATTAACCCCCATAAGAAAAGCAAGTATGATTCCAAATATGAGCAACAACATAGAAACTTTCCCAACAATGGTAGAGTTATATACAATCATTGTCAAGATCTGCCTGAATATCGAAATAAATGAAATCAAACAAATAGCCAACCTTTTTATCCCCCACCCAATGAAAATAGTGATACACAGCACCCAACTAACTCTCATAATCAAAAGAAAATGAATGCAATTGTGATTAGAAGCATAATAATATTACCAGCCGTTGGAAGCACACAACAAGCCCCCCAATTATAGAAATAAGCACCACCCACTCTAGCAAAATATGAAAAATGAGCACCAATCTTACCCACACCACTTATTTTCCATATAATAAAATTAATAAGTAGAAATACAATTTAGTTCACAGAGGGACCTACGCGTTGATTTAAAAAATCGATTATAAGTTCTTAAAAGGAACTAGAGCCACTAAAGCTCAAAGAGCTACAACCAAAACAAAAAGACATTTAAATAGCCCTAAAGCATATTTAATTCTTTAAATCTACTTTAAATTCTACTTATACAAAGGCTCGAAGGAAAATTTTTTAAAGTCCATGATTGTTATAATATATGTGAAATCAAGGCTCAAATTCTTCAAGAAAGTAATAACAGACACACTCTCTCTAGCTCTATCTTTATATATAAGATAATGCCATGTAAATATAATGAAAATTAATCCATTTACATATTTGATTAATAATCATTTAAATTGAATGAGCAAAAATATGGAAAACAAACAAACATGGTGGAAAAGAAGAAATGCAAAGTTCATAAGCGACACGTTTTTCTACTATAAATGGACTTTTCTGAGAAAATTTATGATAGATTTTTATCACAAAAGCTACTTGTCATGTCCCGCATGTGATATAAGCTTTCAATAATAAATTTGATGATGAACTAATATAAACTTAAATACATAAATATAATATTTTTTTATCTTGAATATATTTATATTTATCGATATGATTTTATGTTTATATATATATATCAATTCATTTTCAAACAAGTGGCAGACACTTTGCACCATCTTATAGGGCTTACTCATGGACAAAAACTTGCTAGGAAAAAGACTTTCTTTTGTATATATATATTACATATCAATTCATTGTCAAACACCTAGCTGACACTTTGCACCATCTTATAGGGCTTACTCATGGACAAAAACTTGCTAGGAAAAAGACTTTCTTATATATATATATATCTTTGGGCTCCCCTGCCTTTAGATTTCAGAATATGTGGATGTTGCATGATGACTTTATGAATGTGGTCCAGACTAATTGGCATGCTCATGTTTATCCTGATAATAATATTTCTGGCATTGATAGATTATGGTCCAAACTTAGTAGAATTAAGCAAACTTTGAGGTGGTGGAATAAAAACAAATTCAAAAATATTTTTGCCAATATTAAAGAGGCTGAAACTAAGGGCCTTCAAATGGATCAAGTCTATTTGGATAATCCTAGTCCTGAAAATCTTGGTAGCCTCATGAATGAAGCTAAAAAAGTTCTGTTTCAGTTACAAAAACAAGAAGAAGTTTTCTGGACGCAAAAGTCTAATGCCAAAATTACTTTAGAGGGTAATAGAAATACTAAATTTTTTCATAATATGGCTAATAAAAAGAAAATTAAAAATCATGTTCACAAAATCTCTGATGGTGATGGCCTTGTTCATGAGACTGAAGATGGTATCATTAACTCTGGGGTTGACCATTTCAATAGAATTTTCAATAATAAGGTTAATGGTATTCCTATTACTAATCCCTTTATTATCCCTCACATTATTAATGATATTGACAACCAAAGGCTCACTGATTCTCCTTCTGAATCTGAGATTTGGAACATCATTAACTATATGAATGGGGATTCTGCTGCTGGTCCTGATGGTTTCACGACGAAATTCTTCCAAAAGACTTGGAGCATTGTCAAAATGGATGTTGTGGAAGCGGTTAAAGATTTTTTTAATGGTAAAGCCTACCCGAAGTTCTTCTCTTCCACTAACATTGTTCTTATTCCTAAAAAAGATGTTACCAATAATTAGAATGATTTCAGACCGATTAGCCTATGTTCGTCCTTTAACAAACTTAACTCTAAAATCATTTCTAATAGATTGGTTAATATTTTACCTAGAATCATTTCTCATAATCAAACTGGCTTTGTGAAAGGTAGAAGTATTTTTGACAATGTCCTCCTTGCTCAAGAGATTACTCATGATATTAATGCTAAAGTTAAAGGGGGCAACATTATTTTTAAACTTGACATCACTAAAGCTTATGACAATCTTAATTGGAATTTTCTTTACAATGTGTTGTCTCTTTTTGGCTTCAATGACTCGTTTATTTTACTTATCAAGAATAGTATTGAGAATTGTCACTTCTCTCTTATCATTAATGGGAGGAATCATGGCTTCTTTAAATCCTCTTAAGGCCTTAGGCAAGGTGATCCCTTATCTCCTGCTTTATTTATTATTGCTATGAAGTATCTTTCTAGCGGTTTGGAAGAATTATATTTAAGACATCCTAAGCTTTCTTCCACACTATTCGGGGCATTCCTATTACTCACCTTAGTTTTGCCGATGATTTTATCATTTTTTCTAATGGTGCTATTAACAACATCAAAACCTTATTCCATTTTCTTACTTTGTTTCAAGATATGAGTGGGTTAGCCATTAATAATGACAAAAGTAGCTTTATTGTTACTAAAACTATGAATCGTACTAGAATTAATGCTATTCAAAGAAGGTGTGGTTTCAACCTTATGTATTTACCCATTAAGTACTTAGGTACTCCCATATACAAAGGTAGGAAAAAAAGTCATCTTTTTGAGGATATTTTTACTATTATTCAAAAGAAACTTTTTAACTGGTCTTCTAATTTTCTTTCTTTTGGTGGAAGACTTGTGCTTATTAAAAGTGTGTTAAACTCTATTCCGATTTTTTTGCTGCATACTATAAATCCTACTATATCTATTTTCCTTAGACTTGAAAGATTGTTTAATAAATTCTTCTGGGGGGCTAGAAATAATGTTTCTTGCATCTACTGGGCTTCTTGGAAGAATATTTGTTGGAGTTTAAATGAAGGTGGGTTAGGTTGCAAGAACATTTCTGATACTACTCAGGCTTTTTCTTATAAACAGTGGTTTTTCTTTAGATCTAATAGCAGTTTATGGGCTAAATTTATGAATGTTAAGTACTGCAACAACATCCATCCTTTGATAAGCCATTATAAAGCTTCTGACTCTTCTGTTTGGAAAAGGCTTTGCAACATTAAATGGGAAGTGGAGCATTGTGTTCAATGGGGCTTGGGCATTGGTAATATTTATTTCTGGCAAGATAATTGGTTGGGTCCTAAGTCCATTGATAGCTGGTTACACTCACATACTATTGATAATATTAAGGTTAAGAATTTTATTATTAATGGTTCTTGGGATATCCCTTCCCTCATGGAAATTTTGCCTCATATTATTGTTGAATTTATTAGGTTTATCCCTATTCAGATTAGCCATCAGGATACCATCATGTTTAATGCTTCGTCTTCTGGTAAGTTTAATTTAAAAGATGCTTGGAATACTTTTAGAGTTAAACTTGGTAGTTCTCACATTTTCAAAAGTTTATGGCACAATAATATCCCTTTATCTTATTCTAATCTTGTATGGGGAAGTATGAAAGGTTTTATTCCTGTTGATGCTTTACTTTGGAAAAAAGGCTTCTATATTACTTCGAAATGCCAATGCTGTGAGAGCCTTGAGAATATTACTCACGTTTTTATTAATGGGGATATTGCTTTTAATGTTTGGAAGTATTTCTATGGTTTGGCTGGTAAAGGGGTTTTTCATTCTAATTTTAATATCATGTTTATGTTGAATTGTTGGATGAATAAAGTCAAAGGTCACATATACAATTTATTGCCTATCCTTATTATGTGGTATTTGTGGAAAGAGCAGAATGATTCTAAGCATAATGACATCAAAATGGATGCCAATCAAGTTATTACTAATGTGAAGAACCAACTTCTTCAGCTCTCTGTTGTTAACGTTATTACTGAAAAAAACTTTCATGCTTGTGGTAATCTGGCTTTTGACCTTGGTATTAATTTTGTCTCTGTTAATGCTGATAACATGGGGAGGATTGCTAAGTGGATTAAGCCTTCTTTTCCTTTTGTTAAGCTTAATTCTGATGGATCTTTAGGTCCTAACTATGCTGGTGCGGGGGGTATTATCCGTGATGTCCTGGGAATGGTCTTAGCTGCTTATGCTGGGCCTGTTTCCCGCACTAATGCCATTACTGCTGAGCTGACTGGTCTTACCTATGGGCTTGAGAACTGTTTGAATTTGGGTTTTCAACATGTGTGTATTGAGGTGGACGCTTTGCTTTTAATTCATATTGTTGAAAATGTTGTGGAGGGTCATCCGCAGAATTTCTATACTATTAGAAAAATTAAACTTGCCCTTGCTACTATCAATTACAAAATATCGCACATTTTACGGGAAGGTAACTCATGTGCTGATTACCTTGCTAAGCTTGGTTGGCATCTTGAGATGTGGAAGGATTTTGATAACAATGACTTACCTTATATGCTGAAAGGTTTGATTAATTTAGACAAAGTTGGCTTACCTTACTTCCGTAATAGCTGATGGCCTATGTTTGGGTTGGTTTCTTTATTTTTCTATGTTTGTGGTTTTTCTGGGTGGTTGTGTGGGTGGTGGCTTGGCTTTCGTCTTTCTGGTATCCTTCCTGGATTTGCTTGCTGTTGAGGCTATTTGGAGATCTGCTTATGACATCTTGTTTGGTTTGAGGTTTCAGTTCAGGTTTTCCTTTACTTGGGTGGTCCTGTTCATTAGGATGGTGTTTGTTTCGATTAATGAGGGTGATGTTTATTTTGAGAGTTTATTTTGGGTTCTGGGTGGGCTGTTGGCGGGGACTGTGGTGAAGAATTATCTCCTCAAGGATGATATTGTTTATGCTGTTTGGCTGACTTTGTTTAAGAATTATCTCATGGTTACCGTGGATAGTTTGGCTCCTGCAAGGCTCTCCCCTGTTATTATTTTGATTTATGTTGGGAATAACCGTCTTATCTGGTTGCCTATGCTCCGGTGCTTTAATTTGCACAGAGGAGGCCCTGCTGGTTATGGGTTTGGTTTCTACCCTTTTCTTTCTGTTATTACTTGCTTATATTATTTTCTCTTCAATTGCTTGAATTACCTCCAATTTTGTTTAATTGATAACCATTATTATATTAGTAGCATGTGCTTGTCTAGTGTTCTTGTTATGCAGATTTGGAGATTGGATTTCTTGCGTGATCTTTTTTGCAGGAAGAATGAGCGTATTGATATCTTTGTTTTCTTCCTTTTTTGGGTGCTGTCTACTTGCAGCCCTAGAATGTCTTTAGGTTATTTTGTATTTCTTAGTATAAGGAACCACAGGCTCTTAGGTTTTTTCCTATTTCTTTTTGTAGCTCTTTTGAGCATTAGCTGCAAGCTGGAGGATCCTTTTAAGGACTTTGTAACCGTTTTTTGAGATTAACACGTAGGGCCCCCCCATCGGGCTTTCCCAAAAAAAAAAAAAAAAAAATATATATATATATATATATATATATATATATATATATTGGGCTGGTGAGTGCACATATGTAACTATGATTGTGCGATATCCCTATTTATTTAATACTCCCTTTGTTAGTCATATTTAACTTGCAAATTGAAGAAAAAATATTATGAGTAGGCGGCTCACACATATGTGGCTAAGATGGCCCCCCACTTGACTACGAAGGCTTATTCACCGGCCATCCATCAATACAAATTCATATCAAGTAGGAGTCAAGAAGCACAATTCTCTTCTTAACTTTACTATAAAAGGACCCCTCCAATTATATGACCAGCATACTAATTCTTTAGAAGTCCTAATTAAGAAGCTTACAACAAAAGCTTTCAACTTGAATGTACTTAATTTGGTTCCTTCTTTAAGATACATAGGACAATGAAACTATATCATAAAACCGCCTTTAATTCCAGATCAATTAAAAAGATGAATAATATGATGAAGAATATCAAGTGTGAGAAAATTAAGAAAGAGCTGCCACATGAATTGCATAATATATGTACAAGAAAATGTTGAATCAAAATCTATAAAGTTTAATACGTTTATGTATGTTGGATTAGATATAAGTTTGAATCATCATGAGAGATTAGTGAAAAAAAATTGAACGTACCACGTAAGGTAAGATAAAAATATTGAAAAGAATTTTTTCTGTTGGGTTAGATATTTAACAGATATTATAAATATCCCCCATGATGGCAACATGGCAAACTAGACAAGATAGATCGAGGTGTTCGGAAAAGCTAGTAGATCTAATAAAACCTGTTGTTGAGACGACACAGAAAGATTGATTAGAAAGTATTGAATACGACTAAAAAAAACTTGCATCACAAGAAAATGATCCTTTTACGTTGAAAATATGTGCTGCCAATAGGTTTTCAAAGAATAATTATTTCTTGTAAAAAAGGACTGGCTAAAATTTTGTCAGAAAAATGTTTACTTTGAACTTTCAGGTGAAAATAGCTTTATAAGGATGACTTGTTATGATATTGTAATGGTGATTCAATGGGATATGTTAGCACATTGATGAAATTTGGAGGTCCTAGCAGTCAATCTTATATTCGATAAAAAAAAAAATTAGGATTCTCATTCTATTAGCTGAAGTGACAACACATTTCTACAATATTGAATTGACAAATCTAAGATTTACTGTACAACATTGGCAAAGGAGTGCCACTTTATTTATAGTATACATGTGGCTAGATTCAAGTGATATAATGGGATTCACTACTAAAAATATAAGATTTTTACAGCAGTTTTTAGTACCAGTTTTAGAACCGTTATTATAGATTGATATAGGCAGCAGTTTTAATTACTGCTAAAAAATTATAAAAAATTTATTATTTTAGCAGCAATTTATATAGAGGAGGTTTACCGACCGCTGCCACCATTCTTTTAATTCAAAATCACTGCTATGTGCCTATTCTCCTTATCTCCCTCACGTGCCCTAGCTCCCGCTCTACTTTCTCCCGCGTCTGTCTCCTAGTAGGCTAAATGATCCACCAAATGATCTCCTCGCAGCCGCTCATCGCAATCGTTCTCCAAGGTAAGCATTCGATCCCACTTCCACTACGCTTTTTTCAATGCACTGATTTTCCTGTTGCCTATTTTCAGAAGCGATTGGTAATTCGGGGTTACTTCAACTCCGAGAAAGCTGAAGAAGATCCGATGGTGATCTCATCTTCTGCTAGGGTTTTAGAGAGGAAACTTGTGGTAAGAGGCCGCACCATCCTATCTTCCGTGCCGGGAAATGTGATTTCAAGCTCTATAGTTAGCTCCGGTCCCGTTGAAGTCTTCTTTCTTGGAGCCCAACTCTCTGATCTCAGCTCCGGCCATGTCGTCTCTCTCGGAATCCTCAGGTTTCGCTTCTTTGGTTTTCCCCTGAATTTGCTCATTTGGGTGTTTCAGATTTGGTCGATTTTGTTGATGGAGCTCATTTGGGTGTTACTGTTTGGTCGATTTTGTTGATTTTAGTCACCATAATTTCATTGTTTTGCAGATGGAGCTTATTTCTGAAGTGCGGAATCCATTCATTGTGGAATACAAGGATTCTTCTGTTGAAAAGGTCTGTGAGCACACCTTTGTTATCATAAAAGTCACTGTATTGGGTGTTTATTGTGAGGATTCATTCTTTATGTTATTGACCTATTAGATTTCAAACATGATTGGTAGTATTTGGCATATTAATAAATTTTAGAAATCAAAATTTTTTTGACTTTCATTAATCTTTTTTCATTTTGTTATCAGTGTTCCAAAGTTGTCAATTTTTAATCTTGTTTTGGCAGGGCTGAAGCTATAAAAAAGGCAAATGGACACCTTTTCCCTGAAGAGGTCATTTTGTCTAGAAGATTTCCAAAGTTTTGGTTGCCCATTTTTGTTCTTACAGGTGGTGAGGGATGTATGTGTGTTGATTTGTTCAAAACATTATCTCATTTTAGTTGTTTGTATTTTTTGTGATTTAGCTTTTATATGTTTGGGTCGCATAAAAAATCTATCATGGCGCTATTTATAAATATTATAGTTCACTACAAGCATTTAGGTGTTTTGACGTTCTTTCTACTCTCATTTCATGCATCTCTACATGTGATCTTTTGCCTACATTGTTCAACCATTGTAGTGGGCGGCCAAGGACCACAGGAGCAAAATATCTCATGAATATTACTTATGAAGATTAGTTTGACCTTTACTATTTGTAGTTGTAGTTGTTAAAAAATTAGTCTTAATATTCACTCAATTTATATTTATATAGTATTTTATTGATATTTATAATTTGATCACAAAATTTATTTTCTTGGCACTAAACCTTAGCTTGAAGACTTTAGTTCCCTATTTTCTATATCAATAGAGATTTTTTTTTTATCTCAAGTGGTGAATAACGAAGCCGGTGGATTTTAGAGTATAGCTTTAACTTCTCAAACTATCATAGTTATTATTTGAACACAAACATCAATCTCCACTAATTAGCATCTCTATAAGCTATCCATATTTAGTTGGTAGTGTCATATGCAAGTAGTGAGATCAATCCTTTTTCTAATAAAGTGGATTGAATTACTCAGATTAAAGAAGGGTGGAAGCATTCAAAGCTATCTCTTTCATAATTTATCATCCCATAAATGTGACAATAAAGAAAATTTGAAGATTTGGTGATTTAATGAGTAAAATTTGTAGATGATTAGAAGTGGTCCTCAAAGTCTCCCTTCTAAATGAAGTAGATATAAATGATCTAGAGCTGATAGGAATGGAAGCAGCCACATCAATACCTAAAAATGGGATTAAATGAGTAAAAGTCAATAAATAATGAAGACAGATGAGGTAATAGCTCCCCTAAAGATGGTAGAGTTGAATAAATGATAAAGTCAATGGGTGATTGAAGTTGATCCATGAAAACACCATAATCGATGTATATTTTAAAGTCTTATGAAATTTATAACAAAATCTTAACAGAGTACACATTACATAAAAAGACTAATTTTGGATATATTTTTCCGCTTGAAATATTTTTATTTAAAAGACATTTTTTATTTATATGAAGAATTTTAAATTTTTATTTAAACTTATTTAATTATCTAAGTAAATGAACACATTGATTTTATATATTTTAATCAATATCGAGCTAATTATATATATATATATATATATATTTATATATATATATATATATATATATATATATATATATATAGAGTTCAAAATTATTTATTCAAATATATCTAATTATCGAAGTAAATGAAACCAAATTAATTCTACAAATTCGAGTCGACTCATGTGCTAGCTCGTGTATGACGAAAGAGAAAAAAATTATTGTGAATCACGTTTTTTTTTTTTTTTTTGTGAATCAAGTAATTATTATAGTTGAAATATAAACATAATGAGACATTAGAAGACAAATATTAAATAATCACTAAATATAAGAATATGTGGTATAGTTTTTACAAAAATTTAATAGCTTTATACTTGAACTCTTAAATTTTTAATATATTTTATATGCATTTTATATTAATATTTTTTTAAAAAAGCTAGCACACGAGCAAGTGAACTTGAGTCTAACTAAGCTTGACTTATTAGCTCATCAAGCTCAACACATGAGCCATTTATCAAGCCAAGCTCAAGTCGGCTCATGAGTCAGCTTGACTCACTTACAAGTTACACCCCTAGTTGATGCCAAGCTATGACTGCCCTAGCTAGAAGTTAGTTATCATGCAAACACTTAGGAGGAATGTTCACTTAGGATTCATGGGCTATAGGAGTTGTATTATTTTGTTTTTCTTATAGTATATAAATTTTGTTTCATGTTTGTATCATGAAAGATATTTAAATAACCCTAAAGCATACAACAAAGGGGTCTTTAAATGGGAATAATATTTGAGCCTTGTGTTTCTATTTGGATTTTGGTCCAGGTTTAGTTTATGTTTGTTTTGCAAGACATCATATCAATATCAATATTTATATATATGTTTATAGAATGCTGTAATGGATGTATCCCAAAAGAATTGGAATATGATTTATATATCTATTCTTCCGAGAGTTGTGCGCTCCCCGCACCCCTCCCCTCCCCACTGAAAATTAAAAAAAAAACTTTCTTCATCCAAGAAATTCCCAACAATTGATATCAAAGTGCAGGGTCTTTTTTTGGTCGAGAAGATTGCGCTGAATGAGATTTTCATCATCTTCTCCATTTGGATTGTTATTTTAGTTTTCCATACAATGTTTCTAGGCTTTCATATACTTTTCTTTAGTAAGGACTTCTGGCTCTTAGGTTCTTTTTGCATTTTTTATGTAGCTCTTATGAGCAGTAGTGAGCTGGAGGTCCTTTTAAGGGCTTTGTAACCCTCCTTTTTTGAATTAACACGAAGGCCCGACAGTAGGTCCCCCCCCCCCCCCCCCCCCACCAAAAACAAAAAAAACAAAAAAAAAGCATATAGGAGGTGATCAAGGAGGATGGTGTCTCTTGTAATCAAGAGACGGTGTGGCAGGTATTGCTCGTTCGCATAAGGTAGCGTATATGAGAGTTGGTTCCACGAACCGGCCAGATTCATGAGCTTACGGGAGGCGGAGTCATGATCGGGAGGCGCTGCAGGCGTTTGGAGGGCCCGGTGCCTTTTGGAGTGGAGGCGAGGCCTGGACACACTAGCGTGGGAGTGCAAGCTGGTGTCACGAGCACATGCGGGTCATGCGAGATAGCTTGTCATGCTGGGCTTGAAAGAAACAGAAGCAGAATAAGACAGACACAGGTTGGAGGCCGCGACTCATGCAGGCGAGAGTAGCGTGATCGGCCATGTTGGTGTCTTGAAGTGCAGTCGCAAGAAAAGACTAGTAAGAGACAGAAGCAGTGTGTGGGTTTTTTATGCTGCAACTGAAGCAAAGAAGGGGATTGAAAGAAGCAACAAGGGGATCGATAGTTGCTGTTGTGGGTCTATGAGTTAGAGCAGAAGGCACAGATATGGGCCGCGTTTGGGTTGTTAGTCGTAGGAAAACAGGATGGCGGGCTTGGGTCGTACTCGCAGGAGAGCAGCGGGAGAGTTGATTGTGCAAAACTGTAGGCGAACAAGACAAGAGATCGTGACAATATGGGAGGCAAACCAAGGTCTGGAAGTGGATCAGTTCCTCGAGCTGGGGTCGGACCTGGACAGGCAGCTATGTTGCATATGAGTGCTCAATTGCACTGAGCACAGGCGAGCAGGGGGGCAAAGGTTGGGTCAGAAGCCCACGGAATAGTCACTATGTAGGGCACAAGCATGCCAATTACGGAAGGAACAAGGATGGCCACATGTATGCATGGTTTAGAACGCCCAGGTGCACGAGCTGGAGCTGTGGATCTAAATGCACAATGGAGGTCGGGCATGAGTGGGATTGGGCTCATGTTGGCAGGCTTACTCGTGGAGTCCGTGCAGGGAGCCGGTGGGGTCGCAACAGACGTGGGTTTGAGCAAGGAGGTGGAGGAAAAGCATGCCATGATCCGGTGGAGACTTTTCTTGGGCAATTCTTGATGGAAGAAGGATGGAAGAAGGTGGAGCAGTGGCTCTCAGTCAAAGAAGGGAAGAAAGAAGATATACCACAAGGTCGAGGTGTAGCTATTAAGAGGTGACCAATGGAAAGGAGAGCACCGACCAATGGAAAGGAGACCAAGGTGCTGTGACTGAAGCAGGAAGAGGCAATCGGTAGGGAAAGTTTTTTGTTATTCATTATAAAATCAAACCAAAGTGGAGATTGCTAGGACTTGGTCTAGTTTTAGATTATGTTTGTTCTATATGACATCATATTTGTGTCAATATCAATATATAAGTTTATAGGTTACTATAATGGATGTATACCAAAAAAAAAGGAATAAGAGTTTGATCTCTTTTCTTACAAGAGCTGTTTGATCTCCAACCCCTACCTTCAACCTTTAAGAAGAGCTTTCTTCCTCAAAGAAATTCCCAACAGTTTCTATATCATAAACCTCATTTAGGTTATGGTTTTCTTCGCTGTCATTATTTTAGCTAAAGCACATATATTCGTGCTAGAAGCTGCAATGTCATTTAGATTACAGCTCCTTATGTATATATTGTGATTGTCTGGAGAGATATCATTTTTTTGTGTTTCTATGGGAACAACAATTTGTTTTTTCATCCCAACAAGTGCCAATACCTAACTCGAAAAGTCAAAATTTTAAGGTACATCATCTCTGTCGCCCGCATTGAGATTGATTCAAAAATATATACTTAAACAATCTATGAGTGGTTGCAACATCAATCCCTTACCTAGGGTGCTAGTTTCATTTATTGGTATCTTTTTGTCGATGATTTGTTCTAGAGGTTAATGTTTTCACACCTTTGACCAAGCTGCTAATGCTGACCAATGCCAATGATCTAAAGGCTGATAAGACAGCTTAAAAAATAATATAGAGATCAGCCACTACTACAATGTTGGCCTTAGTAAATTTTTGGAAAGTCTTCAAGGTAGATTTTGTTGTGTTCAATGTTGTATTAGGTGTGGTGTTAAGTCAAGGTGACTCATCATGTTGCCCATTTTAGTGAAAAACTAAATGAGGTATGGATAAAATATTCTATAGTATGTTTTATACAATCATTCGCACTCTCAGCCACTGAAGGCACAACCCCTTAGCTAACGTGTTTATTCCTTTTATCCTCCTTTTATTGCGTATTGACGTGCAAATCGGATTAGTGAATTCAGGTCATTGAGGTGTTGAGCAGCCAACATCTATTAGTAGCCACATTACAAGTAAGCGAATATTATTGGCTTTGTTGTAATGAAGAAATTATATGTTGTTGACATCAATTTTAAATTTTTACAATAAATTTTATGCCATCATTCACACCCTCAAGTACTGAAAGCACTACCCCTTAATTAATGTGTTTATGCCTTTTATAGATCATAAAGTGCTAGAATTTTAAATAATGAAATCAAATTATAGGGGAGGCATCCACTTCAGTGAAAATTTATCTTCATTTTACTAACTCTTCACATGCAAATCAGGTTAGTGAATTCAAGTCACCGACACATTGAACAACCAACATCTATTAATAGCCACACTACGAGCAAAGGTTGTTGGCTTTAATGTTGTGAATGAATTATATATTGTTGAAATCAATTTTCAAAATATTTTGAATAGGACTCTTATCGATGCTCACAAGCTTTTTCTTGTGGGTAACAATTACCTATTTTTTGGTAATCGATTATGCATTCTACTTCCCTCTCTCTCTCTCACACACACACACACACACACACACATTTTTATATAACCGATTATGCATTCACCTTTCCTCTCTCTTTGATCCAATCCTCTTCAAGTGTCATCATGGAGATTTAATAGGTCATTTTTGATATGATAAAACACTTGCCCTCAATATGGAGCACTTCTTTCAACCAAGTTTAAATAGTGATGTCAATTGTCACATCAAGTAATGCAGCATGTCACAACACTAAAACATGAGGTCACAATATTTGCTCGTACAAGCCCCTTACATTGCTTGCAAGTTCATGGATTTCATTGTTGGTCTTCTTGAGGCATAATGCCTCAAAGACTCAATATTGTTGGTGGTGGACATATTTTTCAAATATCATATTTTATACAATGTAGTAAAATTTTAAATGCAATATGTTATAGATTTTAATTTTGTGGGGTTCGTTGGGCTCCATTTTATCCAAAAATGATGACCTCTAGTCACGGTGACAAATTTTTGAGTTATTTTTATATCTATAAAGTTATAATTCAGTTCGGCAGGACACCCCAAATACTAAAACCAAACCAAGTTTGTTAAATTATTTTGGATAATTTTTAAAGATGTTTTATTGGTAAAAATATATACAATGGGATAAATTCTAGCAAAAGTAGGGTTGGCTTACAACTAGTTCGGTCAATCAATCAATCAATCGAACTCCATTTGAAATTGTGTATGGCTTAAATCTATAGTTATTAATGGAACTGGTGCCTTCCTTGCACATAGGTGAGTATAAAAAGAATGCTGACACTAGAGACCAGCCACATGAAAAAGTGAGGAAGGAGATTTAAAAAAAAATGATAAATATAAAAAAGTAACATACAAACAAATCAAAAAGGGCAGCACAATTCAAAGAAGAAGATTTTATTTGAATTCATCTACGGAAGGAGAGTTTTAAATAAAGAGCTTTAAGCAAGCTCAAGCCTATGGTCGAGGGTCCATTTTGAATAATTAAGTGTACTAATGATAACACTTATAAATTTGATCAGCCTGATAATTACAATGTTTATGCCACATTCAATATTTCAAATTATCTCTTAGTATATATGAAGTTGAAAAAATTTCTTTAGTTGTAGAAGAATGTGCTCCAATATGGGGAGAATGATGTCGAGATTGTTGGGAGGACAACTAAGAGTGAAACAAACAAGAAAAAAGAAAATAGCATAGAAGAACAAAAAGATTTTACGTGAAAAATTAAAAAAGGGTAAAAAATTATTGAGCCACACCACCTCATGAAATCCACTATGAAACATAGCATAAATTATACAGATCTTTGCACTCACATCCTCTTCTTCACTTCATGCTCACGTCAACCCTCTCCAGTTGTGAATATAAGAGTTTATCATAAGTTACACATCTTTCAATTAAATACAACTCTTAAAAATGAAGATAAAACCAACTCAACTGACCTACCTCCATCATCGCGGTGTTGTACATGTAGAGACTCAGTGCTGACTCCTCTATCTCAAAACATACCCACAACACAATGGAAGTCTGTCCATAATGCCAGGCGCTGTTAACAGAGCGCCTCAGTTCTAAGCACTCTATCCCAAAAGGGGATCCGCAGTACCTTGGTGTTGGATTTATAGAACCATGAGGCTATACGAATAAAAGCAAAATTTGATTTTCTATGGTATCACTTTCTAAGCTGAAGCATAGAAATTAGTTCAACTAGCTGCACTGTCTTTTGGATTGAAGCCCCTTGTCACATACATATTGTGACCTCATTTGAATGTATCATTGCCTATCATATTATGTTTATATTATAATATAAATATTTAACGTAAGTTATTTTTGTGGACATTATATATATAGGCTGAAATATGATATAATCATAGGGGCTTTAGAGTAAAAAAACCCCAATTTTAATATGCTAAAGTTGGCACTTTACACCTTGCAGACACTTGCACAATCCCATGCATATTACCTGACAATTTCATAAACTCACTTAGTTAAACGGATATGATAAATATTTTCTTATGTTAAAGGATAAATATATATTTGAAGAAAATGAAATTTTAAATTATTCTTGATCTTTTTGAGCAGGTGACTCACACATATATAGCTAAGAGGGCCTACTAGTTGCACATGAAGGCCTATTCGCCTGCCACATGAATACAAATTCAGATTAAGTTGACTATAAAAAGACCCCTTCAATCTCCTCTATAGCCGCCATCCAAATAATTAATAGAAAAGTCCTACGAACCTGTGAAGCTTAAAGCAAAAAACTTTCAACTTGATCGTGCTATGCCCCTTTCTCTAAGGTGCGTGGAACAGTGAAACTATATCATAAAAATATTTTTGATTCCAGCCCAAAGGAAAATATGAAGAATGTGATGAAGAATATCAAGTATGAGAAAGCCAAGAAAGAGCTGCCACATGAATTGCATAAACAAATCAAGCCGAAGAAGATGACAAAAGAGACTCTGAAGATGATGGTCCCTTACTTCCCTATTCAACCTCGCCCTCTATTTCTCTGAGTTTTTTTTTCATTATTAGTAGTCTCCCTGAGCATCTCCTGGGCGACTCCTTGGCGATTTTAGGGTTTCGTCATGCTCGTCTCTTAGGCTTGGTTTCTCTCATTTTTCCTTGTGTTTCTTTGGTCTCTTTTGTTTTTCTCCCTGTTTTTGGCATTTTGAGGTTGTTTGATTTTCAGTCGTTGGGCGATGGTGACCCCGTCGTCATCTGTCGCAATTTCGTCCTCTCTTCCTGAAGGTAAATCTAGATCTTTTAAAGATGTTTTAGCGGGACCCTCCTCTACTACTTCCAAATTGCATTTTGTTCACTGGTCTTTTAAGGGTTGTCCGGCTCTATTGTTTGAAGACTCTGTTATGGATCTGTTAGCTGCTCCGTATGCGTTAACGTTGGTTGGTAAATTTATGTTGAAAAGGCCTAATTTAGACATTATACGAAAATTTTTCTTAAATCTGAAACTTTCTGGCTCGTTCCATGTCGACTTACTCGATCAAAGGCATGTCACTATACAACTTTCTAATGATCTTGACTATAGCCGTATTTTTGCTAGAAGAACGTATTATATTCAAGCTTGCCAAATGAGATTGCTTAAATAGACTCCTGATTTTGATGTTAGGGGGGAATCTCCTATTGCTCTGGTTTGGATTTCTTTTCCTAATCTAAGACTTCATTTCTTTAATCAGCATATTCTATTTGGTTTAGCATATATATTTGGACGCCCCTTATAAATGGACCAGGCTACGACCTCTATTTCTAGGCCGTCCGTGGCTCGTATTTTAGTCGAACTTGATGTTTCTAAGAAACATCCTTCTGAAATCTGGCTCGGCTCAGAGGTGAAGGGATATTTCCAAAATGTGGAGTTTGAGAATTTACCTTTGTTCTGTTCTTTTTGTAAAATGCATGGACATGGTGTTAATGACTGTTTTAGAAAACATCCCCAACTGCGTAAAGAAAAAGAATCGATGAATGATAAGACTGGGGTGGTTAATAAGTCTTCAGGTTCTCTGGTTCCTCAACAGGGCAATGATAATATTCCGCTACTTGCGATTGGAGATGTTCTTAAGGTCACTGAACACCATAATAATGTAGATAATTCATCAAACCAGGAAAGAGAAGTCCTTTTAACTCCTTTGTTGCCTGTTGATTATGAGGAGCTAGCTGTTCCTATTATCACTAACTAAGATAATACTAATGCTGAAGTTATTATTTCTTCAAGTAATTTGCAAAATATTTTTATTGATAAAGATAACCTGCAAAATGTTTCTGTTGATAAAGATGTCAATTTACTTACTTACAACTCTTCTATACCATTGATTGAACAGGATGTGGATATTGGTCCTAATCTTATCATACAATTACCTGTTGAGGTTGATGGCAGGATCTTAGAGGAAGGGAAAATTGCTGATGTTGAGCATTGCCCTTCTACGGATGAATGCAATACTGTTACTGAGGAAAAGGAAAATGTTGAATTGCATAAGGAAGAGGATGGCCATTTTATGGAGGATGAATGCCCTCAAATGACGATTTTAAGGGAGCATCCTAATGGTAGTAAGAACTTTACTTCTTCATATTATAATAATGATGTCTTTATTGATATAGAAGATATGGATATGTCTGCTAATCATTTTAGTAGGGATGATAATGATTTAAGCTTTATCAAGGTTCGTAGCAAAAAAGGAAAAAAAACCTAAAACTATTTTGATACAACCTCCTAAAACTACTAGATCAAAAGCTTTTCATTAATCTTGTTTTTTATGTTTAATGCTATTGTGTGGAATGTTAAGGGTATTGGTTGTCCCTCCTCTAGAACCCGGGTTAAAAACTTATGTCGTACTCACAATATTAAGATTTTGGTCTTACTTGAACCTCTTATTTTTGTGTCTAGGCTTATGAGTACTTCTCATTTTTTAGGTTTTCAGCATGCTACTGTGAATGTTGCTAATAAGATTTGGGTTCTTTGGAAAGATCCGATTAAAATTGATGTGATTGCTGATTTTACTCAAGTTTTACACTATAAAGTGGAGGCCTTTAATTTTCATTGTTGTGTTTCTTTAGTGTGTGCTGCCTCTTCACTTTACATTAGGAAATTGCTTTGGGATCAAATTAATAATTTTCATCATATTTGCTCTCTCCCTTGGCTTGTTGGTGGGGACTTCAATGCTATTACCAGCCCTGATGAACGTCTGGGTGGGTCTCCCCCTTCTGCCCGTTCTATGGAGGATTTTAATAATATAATTTTTAATTGCAGTTTGATTGATATTGGCTTTACTGGTGATAATTTTACTTGGAATAGGGGTCATTTATGGAAAAGATTGGATCATATTCTGTTTAATGATTCGTGGGTTAATTCATCTATTCTTACTAGTGTGCATCATCTGATTAGGACTTTGTCTGATCATTCCCCGTTACTTCTTACTACTAATAATAGATGCAATAGTACCATCCCTCATTTTAGATTTCAAAATATGTGGCTTCTTCATGAGTCTTTTTTTGATGTTGTTAAGACTAATTGGCAATCCCCTTTACATCCTGATAACTCTATTTGTGGTATGAAGAGATTGTGGTTGAAACTCAAAATATTGAAGCAGGCTCTAAATTGGTGGAATCACCATATTTTTAAAAACATTTTCTCTAATATTTTATGTGCTGAGCAACATGTTTATTCTCTTGAGGCTTCTTATCAAAATAATCCTTCTGATAGTAATTTATCGATGTTAAAGAGATCAAAAGATGAGCTTTTGTCTTTTCAATTCCAAGAAGAAGCCTTTTGGAAACAAAAAGCCTCTGATAGAAAGCTGGTTGATGGGGATAATAATTCTAAATATTTTCATACGATGATTAAGCGCAGAAGGGCTAAAAGTAGTATCAATAACATTAAAAGGGAAGATGGTTCTTTAACTGATAACCCTGAGGAAATTGCTAATTTAGCTGTGCATCATTTTAAATCCTGCTTTAATAAAAATTATAATCCGGCCTTGACTGGTGATCAGTCTTTCATTCCTTCTCTTGTTTCCACTGAAGTTAATGATCAGCTTTCTAGGCTTCCTTCTTTTGAGGAGGTTAAGGAGATGGTTTTTGGTATGAATGGTGACTCTGTGGCTGGGCCTGACGATTTTACTACCCTTTTCTTTCAAAAAACTTGGAATATTATTGATCAGGATATTTTCTCTGCTGTGTTGGATTTTTTTGGGGGTAACCCTATTCCTAAGTTCTTTACTTCTACCTATATTAAGCTTATTCCCAAGAACATTAGTGCTAATACTTGGAATGATTTTAGACCGATTAGTCTTTATACTTTCTTTAACAAGCTGGTTTCTAAAATCTTGTCGAACCGTCTTACTTCTATTTTATCTGATATTATATCTCCTAATCAAATGGGTTTTGTTAAAGGCAGGGCTATTACTGATAACATTTTGTTGGCTCAGGAATTATGTCAAGATTTGGATGTTAAGGTGAGAGGTGGTAATGTTATTTTTAAGCTTGATATGGCCAAGGCCTATGATAATTTAAATTGGAATTTCTTATATTCTATCTTAGATTTGTTTGGTTTTGACTCTATCTTTATTAAACTCATTAAGAATTGTATTGAGAATATTTTTATGTCTATCATTATTAATGGGTCTTCTTATGGTTTTTTCAAAGTCTCTCAGGGTCTGAGACAAGGAGATCCTATTTCTCCTGCTCTTTTCATTATAGCTGCTGAATTCCTTTCTAGGGGTTTATCCTATCTTTTCAATATTAATAATGGCATGTACTTTAGAATCATGGGTGGGATCCCGATATCTCATTTGTGCTTTGCTGATGATTTTATTATGTTCTCTAATGCTTCTCATAATCAAATTCAAAAACTTATGGATTTTTTGTCTAGATTTGAGATGGTTAGTGGTATTTCCTTTAATAAAAACAAAAGTTGTTTTATTGCTTCTAAAAGAATTTCTAATACTCGTTTTTTATCCATTAAGAATACCACTGGTTTTACTCAGGCGCATTTGCCCATCAATTATCTGGGTGTTCCCCTGTTTAAGGGGAGAAGGCATTCTTTTCTGTTTGATAAACTCATTGAATCTGTTCACAACAAACTTTTATCTTGGGATTCAAATTTTCTGAGTTTTGGTGGTAGAATCACTCTCATTAGAAGTGTGCTTACTGCTTTACCTGTTTATAGTTTTCAAACTATCTTTCCTACGCATACTGTGTGTGATCGTCTTCATAAGCTGATTAATAAATTTTTTTGGAAGGGCACCTCTTCTACCTCTAAAATCTTTTAGGCCTCTTGGGATAAATTTTGTGGTGTGCTGAATGAGGGAGGTCTTGGGTGCAAAAACTTTTATGACCTTTCTAAAGCTTTTACTTTTAAACTCTGGCATCATCTTCGTACTAATGATAATTTTTGGGCTAACTTTATATTATCTAAGTATTGTCTTAATAAACATCCGACTATTTGTATTGCTAAACAAGGTGACTCTAAAGTGTGGAAAAGGCTTTGTAAAGTTAAATGGGAGATGGAACACTATATTTCTTGGAGTCTTGGAGATGGGAATATTCTTTTTTGGCAAGATAGGTGGCTTGATAAGCAGTCTATTGATTCTATATTAAATACATCTTCTATGGATACGATTCAGGTTAAGTATTTCTTTAAAGAGAATTTGTGGGATGTTGATAAGCTTTCTAATGTTATCCCTCATAGTATTATCCACCATGTTCTGAACGTGCCCATTAACGTTGGTTTAAAAGATGCTATCATTTGTAACTTCTCTAAGGATGGTGGCTTCCATATTATGGATGCGTGGCATTCTCTTCGTGTTGCTAATAATTTTGATATTAATTTTGCTTTTATTTGGCATAAAAGCATTCCCCTTACTATTTCTGTTTTCGTTTGGAGAGTCCTTCATAGATATTTACCCACTGAGGATAACCTCATTAAAAAAGGTTTTCAGTTAGCTTCTAAATGTCAATGTTGTTGTCATCTGGAAAGTATGCACATGTTCTCATATCTGGCCCGGTGGCTGCTCGTACTTGGATTTATTTTGATGATTTATTTCAGTTTAATTGCTTTACTGGTAGTATGTCTTTAAAGTCTCTTCTTAATGTTTGGTTTATCAAATCTAAAGGCCATATTAGGAATGTCTTTCCTTGTTTGATTCTTTGGTTCATCTGGTTAGAAAGGAACAATTCGCTTTTTAATAATGTTAAAATGAATCATAATAATATGATTCAAAGGATCAAAGACAAGATTTCTTCTCTTATTGATGTTAGATTACTTTCTTATAAGAATTTCAAGAATTATCATTCTATTGGTTATGCTCTTGGTCTTTCGAATATGGTATTCTTGTCTATTGGAACAAGCCTCCTAAGGATGTTGTGAAACTCAATGTGGATGGGATTTGTTCTGGTTATTCTGGAGGTTGTGGTGGCACTAACAGAGATAGTACTGGTAACCCACTACAGGAAAGTTGCAAATTTTCGGCGGATTTCAAAATTTTCCGGCCGATTTCCGACGAAAATTTCTTCGACGGTAAATCGAGCGTCGGAAAATTTTTTCGTCGAAAAAAATTTGTCGGAAATTTTTTTCCGGCGAAATTTTTCCGCCGGAATGTTTTTCCGGCAGAATAGATCCGCCGGAAACAAAAAATAAGTTTTAAAAAAAATTATCAAACCTCAGCCCCGCCCCTCCCGCAACCCGCGCTCGCAACAGCGCCCAACCCGCTCCCACGACCCGCCGCCCAGCCCGCTCCTGCGACCGCGCCCAGCCCGCTCCCGCGACCGCGCCCAGCCCTCTCCCGCGACCGCCCCCAGCCCTTGCCCAGCCCGCTCCCGCGACCGCCCCCAGCCCTTGCCCAGCCTAATTCTAACTTTGATTTCAACACTTTTTTAGTTGGTAGGGATACTTTGAGTAGTTATGAGTTATTCTATCAAATCCATAATATTAAAAGGATGTTGAGTTATTTTAATTATTCCCCTCAGAATATTTGTAATGAGGGTAATAAATGTGCTACTTGGCTGGATGATTGGGGTGCCATCTTGATTTGTTCACTGATTTGGTTGGTTCTTCTGTAACGGCCCATCTTCGTGGTTTATTAAAGCTGGATGGTATTGGAGTTCCTTATGTGCTTAACTAATTTATTTTATTTCCCCCCGGGGGTTTCTGTGGCCTTTTTCTCTAATTTTGGGTGTAGTTGCCTCTCTTTTTTAATTTGGTTCCTGAGTCTGTGTGCTCCTCTTTTAGTTTATGTTGTTGTTGTTTTGTTTGTGCTGCCTGAGTGTTGCAGTTGTATTCGGATTGTTTTCATGGCCTTATTCTATGTCTGTTTAGGCCCTATTTCTTTCTTCGTTCTGTTTCACTTACAGATTATGGCGTTCTTGGTGTTTTCCAGTGGGAATCCCTTTTTGTTTGATTTTTGGGTTCGGGAGCTGTTTGTTTGCATCTGTTTTGCTATGAATTTCCTTTTGGGGAAGGTTATGGCTGCTCTTCTCCTTAGTATCATTGCTGGGTGGTATACTCCTTACTTTGTCTTTTGGGATCAGTTATATGTTGGTATTGCTGTGAGGTGTGGTTGGTTTTTCCTGATTCATACTGTTTCTACTGTTGGTATAACTTCTTTGATTGTTGGTTTGACTGCTTGGTCTCTGATGGTTAGGATGTCATTTTATTTCCTCTGGGGTTTTTTTTTTGAATGTTAAGTATCTTTGGTTTTGGGAGATTAAGGTTCTCTATGGCCGTGACTATTTAACTAAGTATCTATTAAACTATATCTTGGATTCTCACCCCCCCTGTTATCCAATTGATTGTTTGCATAGTTTGGTGTGCTGTAGTCTCTTTTTTGCAGGTTATGTTGCCTTTTTTGCTGGGTCCATTCATGGCTGGTTATCGATACACTACCTTTTTGGACTGGAAGGCTATTTTAAAGTTGTCTTTCTTATCGTGGGCTAGTTATGAGCCGATTTTGGGTGAGAAGCTGGTTTTAACTTCTTCTTTTTGGACTGCTTCTCCTTTTTGGGTGCTCGTTCTTGTGCACCGTAGAATGTTACTAGATTTTTGTGTATCTTCCTTTAACAGGGACCTCGAGCTCATAGGTTTTTTTCTTTTAATTCTTTTTGTAGCTCGTTCGAGCATTAGTGAGCTTGAGGGACCTTTAAGGACCTTGTAACTGCTTTTTATATTAACACGTAGGCCCCCACCGAGGGATATCCCCTATATAAATAAATAAATATATATATAGATATATATATATATATATATATATATATATATATATATATATATATATATATATATATATATATATATATATATATATATATATATATATATATGTAATATCAATTCATTGTCAACACAAGGCTTACTCATAGACAAAAACTTGTTAGGAAAAGGATTTTTTTTTAGATATTTTGAGCGCGAGTACACATATGTTACTATGATTATGCCATATCCCTATTTATTTAATGCTCCCTTTGTTAGTCAGATTTGACTTGCAAATTTAAGAAAAAAAATATTATTAGCAGTCACATGTATGTAGCTAAGAGGTCCCACCAGTTGAATATGAAGGATTATTTACCCGCCAGCCACCAATACAAATTCATATTAAGTAGGAGTCAGGAAGCTCAATTCCCTTCTTAACTTTACTATAGAAGGAGCTCTCCATTTATATAACCTGCATCCTAATACTTTAAAATTCATAATAACCTAAGAAGCTTACAGTGAAAGCTTTCAACTTGAACATGCTTAATTTGGCCCCTTCTCTAAGATACATAGGATAATGAAACTATATCATAAAACCACCTTTAATTCCAGTTCAATTAAAAAGATGAAGAATATCAAGCATGATAAAGCTAAGAAAAAGTTGCCACATGAATTACATAATATATGTGCAAAAAAAAAAGCTGAATCAAAATCTATAAAGTTTAATATGTTTATGCATGTCAGATTAGACATAAACTTGAATCATTATGAGAGATTAGTGAAAAAATGATTGAAAAGTATCATGTATGGTAATATAAAAATATTGAGAAGAATTTTTCTATTGGGTTAGATATTTAATGAAGTACACAAAGGAAGATATTGTAAATATCCCAAGTAATGGCAACATAGTAAACTAGATAAGATAGATCGAGGTGTTTGGAAAGGCTAGTATGACTATATCTACTTTTCTTGTTAATGACTCTTTTGCTACTTAGCCGGCTACTTCACACTATTTAAATTGGAAGAATTATTCTTTTATCTTTTAATAAATAATAACTATAGCTACCTAATTTCTTTTATTATATCAATAATAATAAAAATAAAACTATTGATTAAAATATCAATATGTATAACTGTATTCAATTTTAAAAATCATATACACTACTCAAGATCTATACGATCATCACATAGTACAAAAGAATTGCTAAAAAAAGAATCTGAACTTGAATGAATCCTGACCAACCTCACAATCCTAATCCTCTTCCTTGACCTAAAATCATTTAACCACATATAATGAGCTAAAAAGTTCAGTAGGTCATCAAAACTTGTAAGTGAATTCAAAGCATGGTAAATAAGCAATGTGCATGTCAGAGATCAAATCATAATATAACATTAATATGATCCTTGAATCAGTGTAGAAATAGTAAAACTCACATGTAATAGTAGTAAAATCTATAAACAGTAAAATAATATAGAATAAAAGTTAATAAATTAATATGGGTGTCAAATCTATAAATTCATCTTTATATCACTACTATCAGTTAATAGAGAGATCGTATAAAGCAGTAAAAGCAAATCATTGGTGAGGACTGTCAAAATCATATCAAGGTAGTAAAATCATATAGGAGTGTACATATACTATCCAATTATTTTATATCAGTATCAAATCAATATATTACGCTTTTGATATGTCACATTTATATTGTATAGTGAATCAATAGTATTGAATAGTCTCAGTATCTATATTAATAACAGTTTAGTGGCAGGAGCAGTAAAATAATAGTCATAATAAATCTGTGCAGTAATAGGAATAATATCTCAATAACATGCATATCAGTAGTCACACTAAACAAGTAAGAAGTCTGACTATCACAGTATTTTTCAGTATCATATCAGTATCAGTAAACCGTTAGCACAGTAAACAAAGTCGTCACTCTTTGCCCGTCGGCGTAGTAATCATCTCCTTATAACTCTGAATCAAGATCACGTGAATTAGTAGAGGATAACACTAAATCATAATATTTAAAGAAAAGCTCATCGGCCCACCATCTTGTACAGGTCAATCAGTCTCCAACTGACGGGTCAACCAGTCTTTACTTATCTTTACATATACATTATTATCACAGTACTATAATAGTAATCCAATCACATATCTAAATTTATTTACAATATATTATAACAAATAAAGCATCATTGAGCTTAATTAAGAAAGTATTAAAATGCCCTAACGGTGAAAAAAAAAAATTAAACTCAGCAAAAATTCATATTTTTAAATATTAACCAAATTATCAGATATTACATAAAATAATATTCAGAAGCTTTAGTTGAACTAAACCACTATTTTTAGATGTCAAAATAAATTTTTGAGCAAACAAAAATCGTTGTATTTTTAAAATCACATAGTGAAAAATCTCAAATTTGATCGAAAAATATTACAAAGATAAAATCCTTGAAATTAGAAATAATGTTAAGGTTACTTACATCAAGATGAACAAATCTCCCAACTAGGCCAATTGACAAAAATTGTTCCGCAACCTCCAAATCTAGGTTTTTTTCTCTCTCCTCACATTTCTCTTTGAATTCCCTAAAACCTTCTTAGTTAGCCAATTTGAAAAGAAAAAATGGATTTTTAAAAGTTTTAAATGATTATTAGTGACTTAGGATATTTTATAAAAAAATAATAATATAATATTAATATATAATTTATCAAAATTTTAGTATAAAATTTATATAAATTCTTTTGAAAATTATAAATAAATATTTATAAAATAAATCATTTTATTTAAAAATATTGGTGAAATCAGTTTGTAAAATAGACACCTAACAGTCATAAAATTCTCACTTGTACTGACAGGTATCAATTTTTTAAAGATTTTCATCACTGCCCAAAAATTATGAAAAAATTAGTGTAATTAAAACACAATAATACATATCTTATGACGAAGACAGTTTTTAAATTTGACTTATAATGACTTCTAAAAAAAATTATCTGAGATATTACAAAGTCAATAAAAAATGAAGGCACAACATATAATCACTCCCTTAAACATGGTAGAATTGAATAAATGATAAAGTCAATGGGTGATTGAAGTTGATCCATTAAAACACCATAATCATATATATTTTAAAGTCTAATAAAGTTTATAACAAATTATTAATAGAGTACACATTACATAAAAGACTAAATTTGAATATATTTTTCCACTAGAAATATTTTTATTTAAAAGCCAATTTTTTATTTATATGAAGAGTTTTAAATTTTCATTCAAACTTATTTAATTATCTAAGTAAATGTAACATATATTAATTTTATATATTTTAATCAATATCGAGCTAATTTATATATAAAGTTCAAAAAATTTTTATTCAAATGTACTTAATTATCTAAGCAAATGAAATCACATTAATTCTACAAATTTGAGACAACACATGTGTCAGCTCGTTTATGACCAAAGAGAAAAAAATGATTGTGAATTAAGGAATTATTATAGTTGAATTATAAACACAATAAGATATTAGAAGACAAATAATAAAGAATTACTTAATATAAAAAATGAGGTATAGTTTTTTAAAAAATGTAATAACTTTAAACTAGAACTCTTAAATTTTTAATATATTTTTTGTGCATTTTAAATTAATATTTTTTAAAGAAGCAAGCACGCGAGCAAGTCAACTTGAGTCTAACTCAAGCTTGACTCATTAGCTTATCGAGCTCAACACATGAGCCATGTATCAAGCGAAGCTCAAGCCAGCTCATGAGTCAGCGTGACTCACTTACTCTCCTAGTAGATGCCAAGCTATGATTGCCCTAGCTAGAAGTTAGCTATCATGCGAACACTTAGGAGGAATGTTCACTTAGGATTCATGGGCTATAGGAGTTGTATTATTTTGTTTTTCTTATAGTGTATGAATTTTGTTGCATGTTTGTATCATGAAAGACATTTAAATAACCCTAAAGCATACAACAAAAGGGTCTTTAAATGGGAATAATATTTGAGCCTTATGTTTTTGTTAGGATTTGGTCTAGTTTTAGTTTATGTTTTTTTTGCAAGACATCATATCAATGCCAATATCTATATATAGGTTTATAGATTGTTGTAATACATGTATCCCAAATGATAAGATTTATATCTCTTTTCTTCCAAGAGCTATGAACTCCCGAATAATATTCACACACACACACATATTCAAGAAAAGCTTTCCTCATCTGAGATATTCCCAACGATTGTTATCAAAGCGTCGTGGAGGTGATCAAGGAAGAAGGTGTCTCTTTTAATCAAGAAACGATGTGGCAGGGGATGCTCGTTTGCGTAAGGCAGAGTGGACGAGAGTTGGTTCCATGAGCTTATGGAGGAGGCGGAGTCAGGGCCGGATTCATGAGCTTGCGGGACGCAGAGTCACGATCGGGATGTGCTGCAAGTGTTCGGAGGGCTCGGTGCCTTTTGGAGTGGAGGTGAGGCCTCGGCACACTAGCATGGGAGTGTGGGCTGGTGTCACGAGCATATGATAGCTTGTCAAAGTGGGCTTGGAAGAAATGGAAGTTGAATAAGATGAATGTGGGTTGGACGCTGCGGCTTGTGCAGGCGGGAGTGCCGTTATCAGCCGTATTGGTGTTGTGAAGAGCAGTCGTGAGAAAAGATGAGCAAGAGACAGAAGAAGTGTGAGGGTTATTTATGGCACAAATGAAGGGAAGAAGGGGATTGGAAGAAGCAACAAGGGGATAGCTGCTGTTGCGGGTCTATGAGTTCGAGCTGAAGGAACAGATGCAGGCAGTGTTCGGGTTGGTGACCATAGGAAGATGGGAGAGTGGGCTCGGGTCGTAGATGCAGGAGAGTAGCGGGAGAGCTGATTGTGCAAACTTGGAGGCTAACAAGACTAGAGACCGTGACAATATGGGAGGCAAGTTAAGGTTTGGATGTGCAGCAATTTCGCGAGCTGGAGTCGAACTTAGACAGGCAGCTATGTCACACATGGGTGCTCAATTGACACTGAGCATAGGCGAGAAGTGGGGCCGGGTTCAAGTCAGAAGCTCACAGAATAGGCACTACTTAGGGCACGAGTGTGCCAATTACGGGAGGAATAGGGACGGCCATATGCTTGCATGGTTTAGAATGTGCGGGAGCACGAGCTGGGGTTATGGATTTGAATGTACAATGGAGACCGAACATGAGTGGGATTGGGCTCATGTTTATAGGCTTACTTGTGGAGTCCGTGCAGTAAGTTAATGGGGTCACAGTAGACGCGAGTTGAGCAAGCAGGTGGAGGAGAAGCATGCCATCTGGTGGATACTTTTCTTGGGCAATTCTTGATGGAAGACAGATGGAAGAAGGTGGAGCAGTGGCTTTTGGTCAAGAAGGGAAGAAAGAAGATATATTGTAAGGTCGAGGTGCAGCTTCCAGGAGGTGACCGGTGGAAAGAAGAACAAGGTGGTGTGGCTGAAACAAGAAGAAGCAACCGACAGGGAAAAGTTTTTGTTATTCATAATAAAATTAGACCAAAATGGAGATTTTTAGGACTTAGTCTAGTTTTAGGTTATGTTTGTTCTAAAATTACATCATATTGGTGTCAATATTTATATATAAATTTATAGGTTACTTTAATGGATGTATACCAAAAAACTTGAAAAAGATTTTGATCTCTTTTCTTCCAAGAGCCGTGTGATCTCCATTCCAACCCCGTCCCCCCACTTCAACATTCAAGAAGAGTTTTCTTCCCCCAAGAAATTCCCAACAATTTCTATATCATAAACCTCATTAAGATTGTGGTTTTCTTTGGTGCCATTGTTTTGGACAAAGCACATATATTTGTATGAGAAACTACAATGTCATTTGGATTGAAGCTCCTTATCGTGTATATATTGTGATTGTGCAGAGTGATATCACTTTTTTGTGTGACTATGTGAACAACAATTGTTTGTTCATTCGAACATGTGCTAATACCTAACTCCAAAAGTCAAAATTTTAAGGTACATCATCTTTGTTCCCCCCTTTGAGATGGATTAAAAAATATATACGTAAACAATCTATGAGTGGTCGCAACATCAATCCCTTACATTGGTGTGCTAGTTTCACTTATTGGTGTCTTTCTTTCGATGATTCATCCCAGAGGTTCATGTTTTCACACTTTTTGACCAAGCTTCTAATGCTGATGTGGGCTCCGAAAATTCGGCCCCGGCCTCCGCCCGATATTTGACTTTCTTCGAGGGGGGAGTTTTAACGATTTAAGTTCTGAGGTAAATATTGAAAGGCAGATGAGATAGTAGATAAGACACTACCCAGAGATTTCGCCCTCATTTTGTGAGGACTTTATGATCTGAGTTCTGGTTTCCTATAGGCGCAAGCCCCTATAGTTAATTACCCCTCCCGGTAACGAGAGAGAACTTTCGATTAAGGCTAGTCGTCAATCAGATATGTAGATATACGTGATATATGGTGTATAGTAGCAGCATGGGTTTAGAAATTGGAGAGTTTGGAAGGTTTGATATTTAAAAATAGAAATTTCACCATCTTGCACTTAAAGCAGATGGTGGGGGAATGGATGATAGACCCGATCAAGATCCCATGGTTCCGTCGTCCCGGGCCATCGTGATCCCTGGTCTACTTAATCAGAGGAGGTAGTCGACCCAACCTGACAGAAGGATCCTTGTCGGCAGCCATGGGTTGCTTCGTCCAAGGGTACCTTGTAGACCTGGGGTGAATATTTGCCTAAGGGGACAAATTTGAATCCACCTTAGCTAACAGAGGGCTTTGTGCCTTATCGATCATATCCTATTGATTCATGTCTCAAGGATTTGATGCCATTGGGGAGCATACGGGCTCTAGCCATAACCATAATATAATGGTGCCATTTGGCGGCGACCACCTGGTTCAGAGGGCCCCGAGTCATAACCGTTTATCCTGTAGTGCCATTTGGCGGCGAAACTGCCGGTTAGAGGACTCGTACCACGTCCTTGCTGGCAAGAGATTATTTGAGAATGGATCCTAGTGATATTTTCGACCAGGCATTAGCTTTATATGAGCTGAAGTAGATTTTAGTTTGTCCACCTCGGCAAACTGTTGCGGAGGGTGGATGGATTTGCTTTGAGTGTTTTGATGATTGGATTTCAAATTTAAATATTTTTTTTGGGATTTTGATGATTTTTAGATTTTTGTGGGAGTTTGGGTGGTATTTGATAGTGTTTGTGAACCCCTCCGGTTGAGATTAACATTTAACACGGCCATCATCGGGGTCTATGGGGTCATTTATATTTTATTGATTGGACCCTGTCGACTCTATCTACTGGTCGATAGAGGATCGAGTTTCGTAGGATTTAAACCTTTGTTAGTGAATTCTCTTGATTATAGGCCTTGAAGGCCTAAAATGAACTATAAAATAAATATCCCAGTCGATCTCGTGACCGTATATTTATTTAATGGTTCGAGCCGTGTCGACTCCTATCCACCCGTATAGGAGGATCGGGCTTGAACTGGAATTCACTTATTGACTCGCGCAACATCCCTAGACGTCACGTGTGTACCAATAACACGCTCGCCGGTGCCCATACGGGTTGTAAGATTATATTTTCCCCTTTTAGTGTACCTATGTGTATACAAATTAAAGTGCACACGTGTGGTGGTATTCTTGGAATATTTGTACACGCCTTCTATCCGCTTTCATGAAAGTTGCGGATCCGGTGGCGTGGGTGCTTTCTATTGCTGCTACTTGTAGGCAGGTAGATGTTTTCATTCATAGATTGGAATTGACTTCAGGATACTGCATTTACTGAAGTCTTTTTGTATCTACCCACATATGACATGTGGTGCGTATATCTATATTTGTAGGGGGATTGTATGTGTTGCAGATCTTTAATATCTATTGGAGATTCCAAATCGTTGACTGCTAGCAGGTTGTAGATGAACTATCATTTATACTATATGTTCATCACAAGTCTCCTACACATGTTTGTAGGCAAGTCTTGTGATGCCATGGTTCAAATGCTTCAAATCAAGGCTTGTAACAAAGTCACATCTTTAGTAATTTTACCCTCGCTTGTAGACAAATTATGGTTGCAAATTCTCTATTTTCATTCCTTATTTTCATTCTTGGCTTGTAGCATGTAGAATGACTCTTCAAAAGTGTCATATTTGTTCATGAGCAAATCATGTTCATTTGAGATCTTGACATAAGTCCTTTATTGCCTTTTGCTCAAGTTCTTTATGGTTGTTCAAAATACAAGTCCAAGTCCCCTTTAACCTTGCAAGTTCAATTGTCTGCTTGATGTTATACAGTTCGAGTTCAATGTCCATAAGTGCAAGTCCAAAATTGAGTACAAATTTTGATTCCATTCAATCATCATTTAATTAAATTTTGCCTTAAGTTTGATTTGAGTTTGATTTTATATTAAAGGTATAGTTTATTTTGATTCATTTGCAAGTCCAGTGCGCATGCACTATGTCACATTCAAGTCCATGTCCGAGCTTGAGTTCAAGTTCTGAATTTAGTTCACTTAAGTTCGAGTTCTATTTCAGGCCTTCTTCTTTTTGAGTTTGAATAGGTCCAAGTGCAGTCTCAAATTCACCCGAAATTTCGGCAGCCTCCTGGCGTCTCCCCCGTTTAGGGGAAAAAACAAAGGGAGTCTGGGCCTTCCCACCGCGCGCAATAAAGCGCGTGCATGGTAGGTGTCCTTAGACACCTCGGCCATAGTCTTCATTCCCACCACGCGTAATAAAGCGCGTGCATGGGGTCTTCGACGGTACCTGCTTTGAAAATACAGTTCGCTTTCCCCTCGCTCTAGGGTACTTATAGATAACCCCGTTTCGTTGTAGGTACCGCACCGGGGTCCCATCCTACCACGCGCAATAAAGCGCGTGCATAGGTGGTTTTCCGGTCCGCTACCAACGACGAAATGAGGCTTAAGGTGATTACTCACCTCATCGTAAGCGCCGCACCGGGGTCCCAACCCACCACGCGCAATAAAGCGCGTGCATAGGTATTTTTCCGGTCCATCACAAACGACGAAAGCGAGTTCTCGGAGTTTTGAGAGATTATACCTTCGATGACGACGACGATGACGGGGTGGCAAGAGAAATATCCAACATGAACATATCACAAAAATGCATAAGTGACTTAGGAAACTAACTCAATTAGTTATAGTTCAAATAGCTAATGAAATTAACTAAATTAATTATAGTGCAAACAGTTAATAAAATTAACTAATTTAACTATAATTTAAATAGTTAATAAAATTAACTAAAAGGAACTACGGCACAAACAGTTAAGAAAATCAACTAACTTGACTATATATAGTTTAAACAGTTAATAAAATTAACTAAATCATCTATAGTGAAAACAGTTAATAAAAATATATATTAATTTAACTATAGTTTAAATAGTTAATAAAAATTAACTAAATCCCTATATTGAAAACAATTAATAAAATTAACTAATTTAACTATAGTTTAAATAGTTAATAAGAATTAACTAAATCTCTATAGTCCAGATAAAGATAAAAGAATATCACCGCAATTTTTTTAAACATATGCTTGTATACATGTTAGATATTTACAGATGTATGATGGGCTATATAAGCACATATGTATAAAACACTAGCTAATACCACTATCTGACAAGTGGCAACAAATATAACTAATATAAAAATAATAAAAAGAAATGAAGTAATAAGAAACAAAAGCAAACGTTATTGTTTTGACTACTAAGGACAGAACTTTTTTTTTTTGACCAAAACCTGCAGCTATGATTCCCTTTAGCTCTCTTTTCTAAACAATGAAGATAATGACAGTCATGAATGACGAGGTAAATAAACGGACAATCTTATTGCTCTAAACTTAAGTTGCTTGTTACCCTCAACTCGACAGATTACAAACTTCCACGCACGAGCTACCAAAGCATGCAGACTTAATTAGAGATGTTAACTGTGAGGGATGAAGTATGCAGGTGAATGATATACTATTATTTATATATATATACATATCTATCCTGAAATGATTGACTAAAAGCCATAAAAGCTATAATAATAATAATAATAATAATAATAATAATAATAATAATAATAATAATAATAATAAACTAAAACTTTCCATTAAACCCACCAGCTTTTACTCTTATTTATCAAAAGAATAGCAAAGCTACTGATTTGATATTTGAGAGCCCTCCCTTTTTTTTTTATTGGTCGTTGGACTATAGTGAGGACAGCAATGCTTTGAGCTAGTGGGAAAGAAGAAAGGTTACAAAACAGTGGATTCACGTGGGTGAAAAGAAAATACTATATAGAGTAGACTGTGAGCTCGGTCAAGGATAGCAAGCTAGAATAAGACCTGAGCTCCTCCTTCTCTGTTGTTGGAGCAGAATAATAAAAGGCCTGGACGTGGAGTTGGCGTGTGAAGGGTTGAGCTCTGTCGTGGAGTAGAGTTCAAAGCGAGAGCTTCCCGTAAGGTTTGAGAAGAGGAGTCGGATCGAATCTCTGCAGTTCAGCTCTTGAGTTTGGGCAGGTTGGCGAAGTGTGGGATTTGGTCTTTGGTAGTGGAGGAGGATCTACCGGCAAGAAACTCAAAACTTGCAGCTTTTGGAGATTCAGCCACCTGCCTTGACTTGAGCAAAGTTTCTGAGTGAAATCAAGTGGTGTGAGGGGGTGGCGGACGGGATTATAGAGATTTTGTAGGAGAAGAAAAAAAAAACTGAGAGAGGTGAAGGGATAGGAGTGCTGGAGCTTCGAAAATGTTAAACAAAAACTGAGGCTCGTCCGCTTCTTCACTTTAAAGACAGCAGGAAAAGAAGTATTTTCTTGAGGTAGTAAGCTGGTGGAGGAGACTTCAGCGTATACCCGAGGTAATCTACGGGATTTCCGGAGATTTGCTGCACAGCTCAGGCGGATACGAGGTAATAAACGCATTAAATCTTGATTTGCCATTTCATTTGACTTGTAAAATAATAATAAGACACTTTTTTTTTTAAAAACAATAGCGATATCAAGCTTTGTCATCATTACTCATAATAATGAACTTTTCCAAAGGGGATGGTATTCTTCAATACATCCGTTAGCAACACCCACAGACCACTTATAATGAGATTGCTTAGCGTGAGATGGCAATTATTAGTGATCTTCACTTCTTAACATCTCCCAAGAGAGAGCAGATTAAGGCAACTTGTAATTATCGCATATTTTAGTGTTGCAAGTCTTATTTTATCAGCCAGAGGAAGAGATGTAATGTGTGGATAGCCCAAAAACACGTTTAGTTAAGCAAGGAAACAAGCATCCGCCTTTAGCAGGCACTCCTTCCTCAGATCAATTCTTCAATAATAAAATTTTTTTATAATACCTCCAGCAATGGAAAAGCATGTCATTTATTGTTCCCATTAAGTTTACTTTCGATCCACTTTACTTGCGGCATGTCAATGAATCTTAATGACTTAAAGAAGCGACGTTACTCAAAAGGAGGAAGAGTTTTCCATTCACTGCAATTTGCCATTTTTTGATTTTCTCTAGATTGGAGCTCGGATAGACAATTGTTAATCCATATTGTTGATCTTGCATGCATGTATCACTTTGTGCTCATATTCCATAATCGTTCTGATGGATGAAGGTTGTTGAGCACGTTTTAGTCAAATTGAATTTCCCTAAGTTCGTGAAACTTCACCTCGTAATCCGTGTCAAACTTGTCAAATATCGGAATTAGATAAATTGATAATGGATTTAGGGTATTGACGATGTTCCGATTGCAATGACGTAGTCCGTTTTGCGATTGGACATCATTTGGTTAGCGTCGAGCGTTAATTTTCTCAAAATAAGTGTTATTGTATTAGAACCCTCGTCGGTCACGACGCAATTTTAATTTGGATGAATTGATAGTCAACTTAGAGTATTGACAGTGTTCTGGACACGGTGGTGAAGTCCGTTCATTGATCGGAGATCGTTTGGTCGACGCCGAGGGCTAAATTCCTTAGCATGCGCATCATTACCTTGTGATTTATATTTTGCCTCGAAATTCATGCCGACCCCCTTGTATATCATTTAATTCAATCAAATTAAAAGTAATTCTTAAGTATTTAGGATGTTCCAGACATAGTGGAGAAGTCCGTTCGTCGATCGGAGATCATTAGGTCGACGACGAGGCTAATTTTTCTTGAACTGCGCACTGCCGTATTTGAATCAACTCGATCGTGCCGCCAATCTGAATGCTTCAAATTGGATAAACAAAATATAGCTTTTAAAGGTTGAAAGCATTCCAGATGTGATGGTGAAGTCCGTTTGTCGATCGGAGATCGTTTGGTCGACGACGAGGCTAATTTTCTTGAACTGTGCACTGCCGCTTTTGAATCACTCCGGTCGCGCCGCCAATCTGAATGCTTCGAATTGGATAAAAAAATGTAGTTTTTAAAGGTTGAAAGCATTCCGGACGCGATGGCGAAGTCCGTTTGTCGATCGGAGATCGTTTGGTCGACGACGAGGCCAATTTTCTTGAACTGTGCACTGCCGCTTTTGAATCACTCTGGTCGCGCACCAATCTGAATGCTTCGAATTGGATAAACAAAATGTAGTTTTTAAAGGTTGAAAGCATTCCAGACGTGATGGCGAAGTCTGTTCGTCGATCGGAGATTATTTGGTCGATGAAGAGGGCAATTTTCCTTGAAATGTGTGTTATTGTATCGCTTTAGGATTGCTTTAATTTGCATGCCACCACCCCGATTGATCCAAATTAATTAAACAAAATGTAGATCTTTGATATTGACGATGTTTCAGACGCAACGACGTAATCGGTTTTGGAATCGGATGCCATTTGGTCAACGCCGAGGGCTAAATTTTCCTCAAAATGCATGCTATTACAATTGAGTCGCCTTGGGCTTCATGCCACCACTTCGGACGATCCAAATTAACTGAATAAAATGTAGATTTTTGATGTCGACGATGTTCCGGATCTAACGACATCATCCGTTTATCGATCGAAGCTCATTTGGTCGACGCTGAGGCAAATCTCCCTTAAAATGCGTGCTATTGCAATCGAATCGCCTCGGGGTTCGTGTCACCAACCCAAATGCTCCAAATTCAATAAACAAAATATAATTTTTAGAGGTTAGCAATGTTCCAGGCTCGATGGTGAAGTCCATTTTGAGATCGGACATCATGCCGTCTCCGTAGAGGCTAATCTCTTTAATGCGCGCATCCTTGCTTTGCATTGGGATTGCTTCAAGGGAAGAGAATTTTAATTGTTGCAGAAATTCAAGGTCGTCCTCCCAATTTTATACATCTTCAATCTCTTAAGCTTAGAGGGCAAAGAGGGTAGCTCTTCCACTTCAGGAATTTAAATAGCTCTAGTTCAATTGAGCGAGGAACCAACATCCATCTTTAGTAGCTACTTCTGTCTTAAAATAACCCTTTAATGCTTTTAATCCTCTAATATATAACTCCTCTAGCAATGGAAAGGCATAGTATTTATCATTCCCACTAAATTCGTTTGTCGAGCCATTTCACTTTCAACATCCAAACGAGTTTTAAGACTCGAGGAAAGGAAGTTGCCCACGAGATGAAAAAAAGTCTTCACTCTTCAAATAACTTGTCAATTCAATTTTCTCTAGATTGAAGCTCAAATTGACATTATTTGTCTATATTGCAGACCATCCACCCATATAAGAATGTATATATATGGTATACTTAGACATTTTAGTGGCTGGAGGTTGTCGAGCACGTTCTTGGAGAAATTGAATTTCTACTTCTCGGCTCATGATTTGGCATTACAAGCCTCCTCGGCATCCTTCACATTTTCAAGACAATTGTTTCCTAATTTGCAAAGTTCATTTAAATATTCCAACTCATTAATTTTATAACCCATCTCGCTTCTAAGTTCAAACATATTTAGCTCTTGAAGAAACTTCAGCTTCCCAATTCCGCGTATCAATGAAATATATTTCTCGAGCAATTCTAGATAACGCAAGTTGGAAAGGTTATCAATGCCACTGATAGAGATTATTTAGAGATCATGGCATCATAGTCAAATTATAACTATAAACTTTTAGCGTCGAAGATGTATCAAAACGTTTAATCCCCTCAGGTATCCCCTCCACGCGTGGAGCAAATTCGGGTAATAAGCGTATTCTCGATGCTTTGAATAATTAAGTAAGTCATTCCTTGAGATGGGTGAATGAAACCCAATGCAATCCATATTCGAGCTGAATCATCTTTATCAAACTCATAATTTCTGGATAGTTATAGGGGTCAACAAATGCCCCCCAACAAATGTGGTACGCGTCCAGAGCGTATCACATTTGTGGTAAGTCAGTTGACGACTCTTAGTAGATCTTCCTTTTGAGCATACATGATTACCACAATTGCTTTTTTTTTTTGACATATTTCCATTCTCTCCTCGTGTAGGAGATGTTTAGTTGGCGGAGACCCGACGACTTACCTCCAGGTGAGCCCAGTGAGGATGCCATTTGGGAGGCCATTGACCGACGTGACCCTCAGGGCGATGTTGACATACGAGACCGGCTAGAGCAGCACCAGGACATGTTACAGGGGCGCGACATTTTCCACACCTTTTTTGCCTTTTTCCCGTTACTTCCAGAGCTTTCTGAGGGTGTTGTTGAGTTTGAGGACCCTGACAGATGGGTCACTAGTCTTAGACTACAGTACGGAGAGTACCACCCATTAGAGAGTTCCTTGGCACAGGTTGGTTGGGGTACTTGCGACGTTCTAGTGCCAGCAGCAGATACGCTTGAGCCCGTTGGGCAGTCGAGTCTACTCAGCCACTGTCAGCTGCAGTCACCGTCTTTAGAGTGGCCTCGAGATTCTACAGTTGGACAGATTCAGAGCCCGGTCAGAGGGTATGTTCATTGGGCCCGCTACATACTTCAGGCACATAGGGAGACTCTTCGGGCAGCAGGGATCTACGAGGCAGTGTACGCCTCCCTGTTTGACTACGGACGCCTCCCCACTTCTTGGGCCTGTGGTTTGGTTGAGTTCTGGGATGCTGGACGAGGTACATGCTGGATCGGGGCAGAGGAGCTCACGATCACCCTTTCAGACTTACAGACGGTCTCCGGGCTACCAGTTTTTGGGCACAGTTTTGAGGAGTGTGTGCCTCTGGACGGGCAGCTTTTTCACCGAGTACCTTCAGTAGATGGTGGCAGGAGAGGGAGACTGTTACTGCCAGAGGTTTACCCCACCGCCTTAGAGCACTACCGACGGACCTTCAAAGCTTCAGGCTTGTCGGGGCGTTTCAGGACTTCGATGCCCGCGGATGTTTGGGTTCGCAGCTTTCTCCAGGAGAGGTACCTTTCTACCGTTCGAGTTTCGCTGTACAACCCGTTTGGAGTTGGTTTGCAGCGTAGTACTTCTTTGTCAGAGGAGACTACCGAGCCTTCTTCTTCAGCTGGTTACACTTCCCCAGGTTTGGCAGGGATCGACGAGGGTCTGCTTTTGACGGGTTTCTTAGCACTCTGGCTCAGTACCTTCGTACTTCCACTCCGGGCAGACTCTTTGAGGTACAGTGTTTTATTGGCAGACAGTCAGTTGGCACAGGGACAGAGACTCGCCCTAGCTCCTACCGTTCTTGCCAGAGTGTACAGGGTTCTACGGACAATTTCGGAGGCCAGCTCTTTAGAGATATAGGATTCAGTTCTACCGTGGTAGTACTTGCTCGCTTGGGTTCACTTACATGTCCAGAGAGCCTTTTCCTGTTTAGAGACTCCAGCCTACTTCCTACAGAGAGGATTTCCCACTGTTCTACAGCTCTTCCAGGCGTCTTCTACCTTCGAGTCGGAGAGGATCGGTCTGTTTTTCTTTGCCCTGCAGCTAGTCTCAGACAGGTTCTCCCTGGTCCACCAGCCAGACACTGTTAGTTTGCCACCCCACCTAAGGGGTACAGTTGTAGTTGACGGGGTTGATCGCAGGGGTAGGCGTACGCTGCTGCTTCGTAGTCAGAGTTTGGCGGTTGCTGAGTACTTTATCAGCATGCGGCCAGGATGGTTGTGCCACTGTTAGGGTGGTTTTGTTACGTTGGAGGGCTACCAGCCCAACAGGGTGGCCAGGCAGTTCGGTTTCTCACATGCTACAGCCTACGATGGACGGATTCCACTTCCAGGGGTTACGGATGCACAACGCATGGGGGCTATTCCATCAGAGAGTCATTTTTATGTTGCAGCTCTGACTTGGTCACACTTACTGAGGCTGGGGACAGGTTCCAGCTTTCTTTTGACTCAGCCGTCTGCTAGTACGGGGGCTAGTTACACCAGACTGTCTTGGGTGCGGCTGTCTTTCGGAGCCGCTTTAGAGCATGGTGCGAGGAGGTACGAGCCCCGGGTACGAGAGCTTGGGTTGCCGAGGGGACAGAGGTCCCGTCGGGTTCTTCCAGAGACTGCAGGCGGCAGAGGTACTTTCCTACCCCCTCTCCTCTCTCCTTCTTTTCAGTTTTGATATATATTTGGTAATTTGATATATATTATTTGGTGCAGGCACACGTGTTGAGGCCCATACTACTGCTGGGGTCGTTGTTCCTTCCCCTTCCAGAGTTCCGGATGTGGCACCTGCGCCAGACCACATTGAGGTTTTCCAGCCCTCTCGCCAGCGGACCAGCTCTCAGCGTGTCACACCTTCTAGACGGTCCGTGGATGCTCGTCTTTCTCCTAGGGACCTCGGAGAGAGCACACAGGAGCCGAGGAGGTCAGACTTCACTGGGTATGGTACACCAGGACCCTCCGACGACTTCTCTTTTCTGGTGGACCCCTACGGGTCATTCTGTCCAGGCGAGTCTTCGGGGGCCGGCGCTACGTTACTTACAGAGCTGTTTGGGGAGGCATCGTACACGCAGCCGTCATCAGACCTTGTTCCGTCAGAGTTCTTCTTCCCTGCGGGCTACCCAGCTGACTTCGCAGGCCCCTCCTCTGTCCCAGCCAGTCACCCAGCCGACTCAGCGGGCCCTTCCGTAGGTACGTGTTAATTGTAAGTTCATTTATTTTCAATGCATTATTATGATATATGTGATTAAATTAATTGTTTATAATCTTTTGTGCAGTGGCTGAGGGAGTCGACTACACGTCAGAGATTTTTTGCTACGTTCCCCGACCTCCAGATTCCACGACTACTGACAGGTGCAGCCACCTAGTGGAGGTTCTAAGGAGCTTAGTTTTCAGCGTCGACCCGAGCACTCCAGGGTCTTAGGCCAGTTTTATCTCTTCTGCTAATCGGATCCTAGGCCTGCTTGCTGAGTTTGGGGTGGACACCACCGAGTTACGTTTTTGGGAGGCGGTGTGTCGTGAGACAGAGTTCTGCATCCAGCGGCTGAGGTCACTTTCTATTACCCGGGCCAGCGTTACACTTCCGCAGTTAGAGGAGATAGTTGATAGCCGCAGGGCACTGGCTGACGACGCCTACGACAGAGTAGACAGTAGTGCAGAGGCTCTGAGGAGACACCGCCAGAGTTCTTCTGGCATGACTCATGAGATGGACGGATTGACGACGCGCATGTAGGCTCTTTGGGGGGACATCAGACAGATGTTTTCCAGGACGCGTCACCTACAGGAGGGGCGTTATAGACGGGACCGCCTTACTAGGAGAGAGGAGCAGCGACATCGAGCCTTACAGCAGTAGATGATGGAGGCTGACTCTTCACTAGCACTGGCCGTGGAGCAGTTCTAGAGAGCTCAGTCAGAGTTTCAGACCTTGGCCGAGGTTACCGGACAGCTAGAGAGCTTACAGGCCTGCCTCTACTGACGTGTCTTTGCCCTTTTCTTTTTAGTCTGTACCCCTGTAGCGTCTGGAGTCCTTGTTGTACTTGTACCTCATGTTGATTATATATATAAATGGAGAGTTTTTTTTGTGTCTTGAGCTAGTTTCTGTGTCATACTTTGGACTGTATTTTAGACTATTTTGTACTCTGTGTTGTACTCTGAGCTGTCTCGTACTCTGTTTCAGACTTGTTTTGGTGCCACAGGGGATTTTAAATATTTATTTGGGGATTTTGGCATGCAGCGCGATGTCGACCCAAATAAATATTTAAAATGCCCCCTGTCTTTGAGGGCAGTTATGAGCGACATTTTAGCCAGTAGTTGGGGCCAGTGATCGTGGCTCCAAACTTTAGGAATTTTGGCCTTTTCCTGTCCTGTGCTTTGTGCGATGGACTTGATGGAAAGTTTGCAGGTTTCAGATTTGACTGATGGTACCAAATACAGGTAGTATCCTGATCCTTAACCAATCGAGGAGACTTCAATCCGAATCACTTTAGTTCATCAGATTAGGTGAGCTATGATTTGATAGCTCTTTATCCTCTGTTTGCTGAAATGAGAGTTCCTCTACTACGGCCGTTCTTGTGGCGTGTTGAGTAGACAGAATTGCCAGCGATCCGGCCATATTTGGGCGTGTTGGATCTGACCTCTTACACTCATTCAGGCTTCAGACTTGAGCTATGGGCAATGTGCTTCCCAACGCTGAATCTACTGAAGTTGGTGGATTTAAAGTCATCCTTTACGGTTGCAGATTTGGAGTCTACGGACATTCGGTAGTTGTTCGCGACTCATCCTTCCCACTGGGACTTTGATTCTCTGGTCAATTAGGAGAGTTTTGTGGACTACGACTACTGAAACTTGTCGAGTCAAATCAGCCTTCGTTCTTCCTACAGTCCTTACTGACGGGTTGACGAAGTGGGAGTTCCGCTACTACGGCCTTTCTTCTGGCGTGTTGAGTAGACGGAGTTGCCAGCGATCCGGCCATATTTGGGCGTGTTGGATCTGGCATTTTACATCCATTCGAACCTTAAGCTTCAGGTTGTTGGAAAACTTCAAACTTTTTTGGCTCGATTTGTTGGAGCATGTAGTTACAAAAGCCTATTTCTTGACTTTCGAAATCTTGGTACACTGGAGGAGAATGATGTCCCAAACTTTCAGGAAAATCACATGCGTTCGTGTGTTAATAATGGAATTCGCCGTATCCCTATTCGAAGGAACATAAGGCTTAAAGATTTGAATATTTATTTGGGGATCCCGGCGCGTAGCACGGTGTCGACCCAAACAAACACTTAAGTACTCCCCGTCTCGTAGGGAGGTTTTAAAATGGGATGAATTTGAAAATTTTGAGCTTCTCTCTTTTTTTTTTTTATATTCACTTAGGGATCTCGGCACGTAGCACGATGTCGACCCAAATGAGTATTCAGATATCTTTTATCTCGTAGGGGTATCCTCAAGGTGGGAGAAGCTTAGACTTTGAATATTTTAAATATTTATTCGGGTATTTCGGCACACGGTGTGATGTTGACCCAAATAAATATTTAAAATGCCCCCTGTCTAGTAAGGTTTTTTTTTGGCAGACTTAATAGTTTAAGATTTTAAATATTTATTCAGGGATCTCGACACACGGCGCGATGTCGACCCGGATAAATATTTAAAATGCCCCCTGTTTGACAAGTTATTTTTTTTTTGAAATGTATTCTTGTATTACAAGAGAATTTCAAAAAAATGAGTCATGCATAAGTGGATAAGTACATTTGAAGTATAAAATACTTTAAGTACATCATTATCCCTATGCATAGTATTTCTTCAAGTATCGACCATTGATCGGCGGCATAGGTCTCTGGCCCTCCAGATCGATCAACTGATAGGCTCCTCCTTGATACACTTTCTCAATAACAAAGGGGCCCTCCCAATTGGATACGAAGTTACCACCAATTTTTCGGTGAGGGATGATTGGCCTTCTCAGCACCAGGACCAATTCCCCTTCTTGAAATGATCGATGACGCACCATTCGATCAAATGATTTCGCCATCCTTGCTCGATAGATCTCCAAGTTTTGTTGGGCTTGTAACCTGGTTTCGTCAAGTGCATCAAGCTCTTCCATTCTTAATCGAGCATTTTGATCCTGAGTTAAATCGTGCTGGACAGCTACTCGAAGCGACGGCAGTTCAATCTCTAGTGGCAACACTGCTTCAACTCTGAATACTAATGAGTAGGGAGTGGCTTTGGTTGGCGTCTTATAAGTTGTACGGTATGCCCATAGCGCTTCTGCCATCTTCGTGTGCCACTCCTTCTTATTTTTGGTGAGGATCTTCTTCAACAACTTTACCAGCGTCTTGTTAAATGCCTCTACCAGGCCATTGGCTCTTGGGTTGTATATGGAAGAACATCGCCAATCAATCTTGTGTCGATCAATAAACTTGTAGATTTTTGTACTCTTGAACGCTGTTCCATTATCTGAAATCACGCGTCGTGGTACACCGAATCTGTAGACGACGTTGTGGGTGAAGAAGTTGATCACATGCTCAGATGTGACTTCTTTGAATGGAGCTGCTTCTGCCCACTTGGAGAAGTAATCTGTAGCCGCCAATATAAAGCGATGTCCGGCCGACGATGGTGGATCTATTGGTCCGATTATGTCTGTACCCCAGCATTCAAATGGCCAGGATGCTACTGTTGGGTGCAGTGGATTTGGTGGTTGAGGTATAACATCACCATGGATTTGACACTCGTGACACCTCTTAGCGTGGTTAATGCAATCTGTCACCATTGTTGGCCAATAATAACCCATTCTTTTGATTTTAGCAGCCATCTTGGGACCTGACTGATGTGCTCCGCAGAGTCCTTCATGAACTTCTGCTACCACTTTATCAGCTTCCCTGGTCCCTAGGCATCGTAGCCACATTTGGTCAAAAGCTCGTCGATACAACGTGTCTTTGACAAACGCGTATCGTAATGCTCTTTTTCTAATTTGTGTAGCCAGAGATTTATCCGTTGGGTGTTTGCTTTCTTTGAAGTAGTCAACAAATGGTTGCCTCCAATCATCTTCGACTTCAACATCTAAGCAATACCACCATGATTCTGAAGCTAGACTGGCTTTACACCTTCTCTTAGGAGCTTGATTTTCTTCATGTCGATATTCAAGATCGACTGGTTGAGGACTGGTTGAGGATGTCGGTGATCAACCGAGGTTATGTCATGTTGGCCTAAATCTAGTACTCCCTCTGCCCATGGGAATTGTAAGATTGCTGGCTCTAAGACCCGGCGATTTTCAACCGCGATAAATATGGGTATCTTTTTATCTTCATTTGCTAGCTCCTTGGCCAATTTGGCCAAATAATCTGTTTTTGCATTTTGTCCTCGAGGGATTCGAGCTATCTTAACATTTGGCACTTGCTTTAGGAGCTCAAGGGTCCGTCGGTGATAGTGGGCTAACTCAAGTTTACAAATCTTGTAAATACCCAAGACTTGATTTATTACGAGTTGAGAATCACCGAAGATTTGAAGATTTGTGATTTGGACACCAATCACGATTTCTAGTCCCGCTATCAAAGCTTCATATTCGGCTTCATTATTGGTCCGAGGTTCAGTTAGACTGAACGAGAATCTCATGATGCCTCCCTCGGGTTCTATGAAGATAAGACCAATGCCAGCTTGAGCCTTTGCAAGATTTGGAGGTCGGGGAGATTTGATTGACGATGCCCCATCAAAATACATCTCCCAAAATTGAGGTTTCTCCTCTTTCTCAACTTGCATGATTTGTTCATCTGACAAATCATCATTGAGCGGGGAGTCTGCTGGAATTTGATGCGCATCGAGGAAATCTGCCAAAGCTTATCCCTTTACAGCCTTCTGTGGCATATACACAATATCAAATTGTAGTAATAACACTGCCCACCTTGCTAAACGACCTGTCAACACTGGTCTTGTCATCAAGAACTTCAGTGGATCGATCTTTGATATCAAGGTAATTTTGTGGGAAAGCATATAGTGGCGAAGTTTCTGAATTGCAAAAATCAGCTCCAGACAATGCTTTTCAATCAGAGAATAACGTATTTTCACCCCAATCAGTCTCCGACTGATGTAATAAAGTGCATTCTCCTTGCCTTCTTCATTATGCTGGGCCAATAATGCTCCGAGGGACTCTTCTAGTGCAGCCGTATACAGTATAAGAGGCTTCCCCGGAATTGGCGCTGTGAGAATGGGTGGATTTAATAGATATCTTTTGATACTATCAAACGCTTCTTGGCATTCTGCATCCCATTTTAAGCGGACGTCCTTCTTCATTAACTTCAAAAATGGTTGGCAGCTACCCGATAGATTCGATATGAATCGTCGAATGAAAGCTAGTTGCCCTTGCAAAGAACGAAGTTGTCGAAGGTTTCTGGGAGGCGGCATCTCAATGATCGCCTTAATCTTATTGGGATCAACTTCTATGCCTCGGTGACGAACGACATACCCGAGAAAGTTGCCTGAGGAGACCCCAAAAGCACATTTGAGAGGATTCATCTTCAGATCAAACTTTTTGATTCTTTCAAATACAACCCTCAGGTCATTTAAGTGATCCTTTCGATCTATGCTCTTGACAACAAGGTCATCCATATAGCACTCTACCTTCTGGTGTATCAGCTCATCAAAAATATGAGTCATCGCCCGTTGGTAGGTGGCACCAGTGTTCTTCAAGCCGAAGGGCATGACTGTATAGCAGAAAATATCGATGGGCGTTCTGAATGACGTATGCTTTTCATCTTCCGACGCTATCTTGATCTGGTTGTATCCTGACGATCCATCCATAAAAGAGAACATGTCATAATTTGACGTGTTGTCCACCAGGAGTTCGGATACAGGAAGTGGAAAGTCATCTTTTGGACACGCCTTGTTGAGGTCCCGAAAGTCGATACAGATGCGTATTTGACCGTTCTTCTTCTTCACCGGGACGATATTGGCGATCCAATTGGCATATTTCTCTTCGCGGATGAAGCCTGCTTCTATGAGCTTTTTGGTTTCAGCGATCACCTGTTCTTCAATCTCCAATCTCATTCTCCTTGGAGCTTGTTTGATGGGTGCCGCATCTGGTTTGATCGCCAGTCTGTGAACTGCTACATCAGGGGATAAGCAGGCATTTCAGCATATGTCCAGGCAAAGCAGTCCCTGAATTCACAGAGAAGTTCTTTTATTTCTTCCACTTGATCTTCTGGTAGAAGGGAACTAATGAAGGTTGGGCGAGGGTCCTCCTCGGTTCCCAAGTTGACTTCTTTTAGCTCGTCCATAGTGGCTGCCTGTCCACCATCTTCAAGCTCTTCAGGTGCAGGCTCGGCTTCTACAGGCTGCTCCTCATAGTCATCAACTTCATAAATTTCTCCATTAGACTCATTATTAGATTGGATTTCCCTGCATGTGATGACTTGACATGTCTCTTTTTGAGGGTGCTTATGTACGATGAATCCGAGGCCCCTCGTTACGAGAATATCCTTTCTTTGCATCGCATGGGGATTTCTTTGATACCAGAGCTTTAAACATGTACGGAGTTGTTGTACAGGAGTGTGAATTCTGGCCTGTTTTCGCAACATCCTTCGGATATTTTTAGTGTTAAATCTGGGCATTCTCGTGACTACTAATTCCCGACGTTCGATGGGTCTGTAGAGCCAATCTCGACTCCCCTCTTCCTCACGCTCTCCTGATTTATAAAACAGGGTTCCCGGCCCATCCCTTTTTCTTAGGGGAGGCACATAAAATGTTACGAGTTCCTCAACATTATGCACCTCTCGGGGAACGATTTCTTTGAAGTGTTGTGGGGGAACTCGTGTAACAACACATTCATTATCTGAGATCGTCAGATTATCTATTCTTCTTGAGAGTACACGTACATTATTCATGTAGGTAGACTCATAGTCATAGTCATCATCTGAGTACTTTATCTTCTTCCTCCCCCTAGCCATTGATTGGCGTATTTCCTGGGATTTAGACGGGGCGGCCTCATCCTCGTCTATGTCACTCCCTAGGTGAGGCACATATTTTCTTGATTTAGGAGTGATCGCTGCTTTAGGGAGAGTTGGCGTCGTCTTCTTTCTCCCCGCTTGCTTCTTTTCATCTTCTTGCTTGGATCGCCTTGCATTGTTCAGGTTGGCTGCCTTAGTCTCGAGAGAACTCGACGGCTTTGGCTCCTTAGGGATGAAGTATCTGGCATCTTCATAGATTTTCACCTCGCGGACTGCAAAGGGCTGAATATCACCAGAGATTCTGAACTCCTCTCCATCCCTGATATATTTCATACACTGATGTAGTGTTGAAGGGACCATGCCGTAATCGTGCAACCACGGGCGACCTAGAAGCGCCCTAAATGAGGTGTCCGCGTCAATCACATGAAACTTTGCCTCGGTATGAAGTTCCCCGAATGTTAGGGAGAGCATGAATGATCCTAAGGTCTTTTACCCTTTCTCATTGAAACCATGCACCATCAATTTATCTGGCCCGAGATGCTGCACATCGAGACATAATGATCTTAGCGCTTTCAAGCTCATAAGATTGATAGAAGACCCAGGATCAATCAGAATCTAGCTGATTATCATTCCGTCACTCTATGCAGTAACATACAGAGGGCGGTTGTGGTCTGCCGTTCCAAGCATCATATCATCCTCAGCAAAAGTAATGATTGGCTCATTTCGAGCTCGTAAGACTTCTGTTAAATTACGTTCGGCAAAATACGCCTCATATCTTTCGGGGTCCTTGAGAGCCTGGATCAAGGTCTCCCGCAGGTCTTCAGACATCACAAGAGCATCATATATACTGAGTTATGCTGGGATTTTTCTCAGATGGGATAGGATATTATAATCTATACCTTTGTTTGAGGCATCTTTCTTTTTCGTATCCTTGGGGATAATATCTTCATTTATAATTATCTCTTTCCCTTTGTCATTAGTAGGGATCCCTTTCTTGGGCGGAGAGGGTAGCATTTTACCACTTCTCAGCTGCACCTGGGCCATCTCCTCTTGCTCAGACTCATTTGATAGTGCATTTCCCTCAGAGTCAGCCATTATCGTGTCTGGAGATTTATCCGTTGATTCAGAATCACTGCCCAAGTTCATTTGCTCCATCTGCGAAGCGATATCAGGTTCAGATCCATCTTCTTCTGGAAAATACAAATCTTCCTCCGAACTGTAATCCATTGGCGATACCATCAAACATGATTCAGAGGGTGTTTCTTTTTCCTTACTGATTGCAGCCAATGGTGTCATTGAAATGACCCAACAAGTTTCCACGGGGAGTGGCTCTTCGTCAGCCTCTTTTGCCTCCTCAATCTTGAGTTCTGTCATAAAATCAGCAAGCCTAATGGGGCGCCTCGTAGTTTGATAGTATTCATCCAAACCATCGATAACCCTTTGGGTCGCTGTCTTTTTCTCCTTGGGCTTTTTCAGCTTGGTCTTCTTCTTAGAGGATTTTACTTTCTCAGACTTTGAAGTGCCAGCTTGGTTGAGAAACTGTTTAGAAGTGGAAGCTCGTACCGCAGGCAATGCCTTGGGATCTATCACCGGCTCTGTAGGAGATTTCCACTTTACACCTGAAACCCCCTCCAGTTGTTTCAACATTTTTACAGTCTTCTTAGAGACCGCGGTCTTCCATTGTTCTTCTCGAGCTAGCTTCTTGTCATTTTTTTTTCTTCAACTGGGGGTACGAGAGAAGTCGTAACTACTCGAGTTGATTCCTTTTTAGGATGGGATAACACATTGTCTGACAATGTGAGCTCTCCCCTCCGGTATTTTCTTTCGAGCCAATCCTTAAAGATATAACAATCTTCAATGGGATGGCCAAGCACTCGGTGATATGGGCAGTAATTCGGGTCACCAGTTTCTTTCGACTCTTCTGCCCTCTTGCACTCCGGCAGTTCTAGGCCTGCTTTTACCGCCTGTCGAAATAACTTGGCAACACTCTCCCTTTTGAATGAATATTCTTTATTCATCTTATCTTTGAGGGATATGAACGTTCTATCACCAGTTCCTATTGCTTGCCTTGGGCGATCCCCTCCGCCCTGGAAAGTTCGTGGCCTATCATTCTCTCCGAGTACCAGCTTCGGCTGAGGGTTAGGGTTGTAGACTTGCTTCAGCTTTTCTTCATACTGCATCGGTTGCTTGCCTTTGTCTACGTTGTAAACCACTTGTTTCCCCCTGTTTGGTCTGAGGGAGGATGTAGAGTATATTTCACTCTTCTTAGCATCTGGGGTTTTAGCCTTTTTAAACTTGTCAAAGTTTCCTTCTGATCTGGATAAATTTAACTTCTCAAATTTGGCCACCCTATCCAGCAGGTCCTGAAACGTGGTAATTGTAGCCATGCACAAAAATGGTTGCATCTTATCATCGATGTTTCCCATCAGTAATTACACGGCATGTTCTTCTTCGAGCTGCTGCTCACATTTCATGCTCAGATTACGCCAGCGTGTGATATATTTCGACACTGACTCCTCTTTCTTTCGCTTATCTAAAGCGAGGTCAGCAATTGTGATTTTCTCTGTGGCACTAGCAAACCTCTTCACGAACATAGCCTCTAACTCCGCAAATGTCTTTATAGAGTCATTTGGCAATTCGGCGTACCATTCGAAGGCGGTTGCTGTTAAACTACTGACAAATTGTCTGAAGAGTAGGGCGTCATTTCCCCCCGTGTTACCGCAGGTGGCCTTGAATTGTGCCAAGTGCTGCCTGGGATTGTTAGTACCATTAAAGATATGGAACTTTGGGACTGAGTACCCTTTTGGGTACGGCACTTGGTCGTATTCTGCCAGATATGTACGACCTTTGCCCACCAGCTTCTCAGCTTGGTCAACAGCTATAATGGCCTTTATCTTTTCTGTGATTAGTCCTTCGAGCTGTGCAGCCGTCACGGGCTCGGAGGTGCTAGCAACATTCTATGGAGTAGGCTGGCGGACGACATTACGAGCTTCATGGCCATTTTCAGGGACACCTCGTATTCCTGAGCCTTGAGGTAGTTTGAGATTTGGAGGATCAGCAGGGGGATCAGGTATGGGACCGATGGCTGCAGTTCTCTGCATCATTTGCATCATCACTGCCATCTGGGCCATCATTCCTGTCATTTTCTCGTTCAACTGGGAGATCTCCTTATCTTTAGCCTTCATTTGTTCCCCCATTTGCTGTAGTACATCAGCAAGCGCGACATCATCGGTCGCGAAAGGATTTTCTTCCTCTTCATCTTCCTCAACTCTTTCCTCATCAGGGGGATCATCTCTGTCAAAAGTACGCTCAACCTCACGTTGACGTCGTTGTGTTCTCCTGGGTTAGGGCCGCCGACTGTGATCACCTTCGCCCTCTTCATGATAGACTTCCTCGATGGCACGAGTATGTCTTGCCATATAGACGACTTCTATATTTATAGAGTCATTCATTTCTTCCATTCCTTCTTCCATAAATTCAAAATTTTCATCCCCTTCCATATATTCATCATCTTCTATGTTTTCTTCTTTTTCTTCTTCATCTATATTTTCTTCCCCTTTCATACCTTCTTCCATTTTCTCCTCTAGTACTCGGATCTCCGAGCGGCGGCGCCACTGGATTTCCGGTTCTTGATTCGATAGGGAGATTTCTTCGATCCGTGGGCTACGGTCGAAATTAGATTCTTCTCTTGGAGGGGATGATGGGTGACAAGATCCCCCAGAGGATTCTCCAAGGTGTCGACCGTCAGGATTGACATCGTCGTGGGTCTTCTTTTGGACCCATCTCTGATGTTGCTTGTGAACAGGGGCAGATCTTCGGGAAGCAGTACCGGATGTTATGCCCAGATTTAGTTCTCTTTTTCTTCCTTCTTTATTTTCTTCTCTATGAGGCCTTGGCCTCCAGACTTGCATTCCTTTCTGGCGGGACCTTTCGGCAGCGGATCCCTGAACCCAAGGTTCAGGTGTCACGCCCAGATGCTCACCGCGCGGGGCTGGTCTGGATTTTCTTCGATTCTCCACAGGAAATGATTCCTGTGGTGGGGACCTTCTGGCCTCAATCGTCAATGGCCGCTGTAATTTCTTCTTCTTCAGTCTCCTATCTTTTACTGTCTTCAGTACCTTGTACACTCGGGATGATAGGGTTTCAGGCTCATATCTCCTTGGAGGGGCCGGGACTTCGGGTTGTCGGTCCCAAAAAGACTTCTTCAGCTCCCCTGTAAAGCTGTTTCTTTTGACCCATCTTAGGTCAGTAAATTTGTTCCGGATAGGAACATTGGCTTCAGGCTCTCTGGCTGGTAGATTAGATGAGTGGACTAGCAGCGGTTGTTGCTGAGCCTGTAGCTCAGCGTTCTTTTTTCTTCGTTGCCTTCTCGTAAGCCTTCCTCCAGATGAGGAGGCCTCAGCTTCATTCTTTCTGGGTGTAGGTAACCCGTTCGGCAGAGATGTGGTATTCGCAGTTACCACAAAAATCCTTCTACCAGTCACAACTCTTTTGGCAGTCGGAGCCTCAGGCTGTGAAAGTCTTTCGAACATAGATATCCTCTTGCGAGAATTTTCAGCGGCGGGTCGTTGTGCCGGCAGATGCACACGACGGGTAGAAGCTTCAATGGTTGGTCGCTGCACTGGCAGATGTGTGCGACGCGTAGGGGCTCCAGTAGGATGGAATCTCCTTGCAGCCCTTTCAGAATTTGCATCATTCGCAGGAATGGCAGCAGTCCTTGCAACGACTGCAGGGAAGTCAACGCTACCGAATTGGATGGTTGCTCCAGTATTTCTGGTAGTGATCATAGCATTTGCTAGTTGGATGCTGGCACCGCATCCCAGTTGGACGGTGGATGCAGTGTTCTGTAGATCCATCTGCACGAATGAAAGGCAAGAGTTAGTAATCAGAATCTGATACATCACCCCACACTTTCAAAATGCAGAGACTTTCACAGAACAAAAGACAAAAGAAGATAATCATTAGCAAGCAATTAAAATCATACAAATTTAAAAACTCTGCTAAATATGTTATCTCAATGAATGCATGATGAATATGATGATCATTTTTAGAATATTTAATATTTAAATTAAATGAACGATCATCTTAGAGAATTCAAAATTTTTGCACGTATGGATTAGCTGTTACTAACGGCTACTATAACACTGAGACGACTAGCCAAGGATGGAAAGAGAAACCAGTCCCCAATGGAGTCGCCAGAAATCTGTGGGCTCCGAAAATTCGGCCCCGGCCTCCGCCCGATATTTGACTTTCTTCGAGGGGGGAGTTTTAACGATTTAAGTTCCGAGGTAAATTTTGGAAGGCAGATGAGATAGTAGATAAGACACTACCCAGAGATTTCGCCCTCATTTTGCGAGGACTTTATGATCTGAGTTCTGGTTTCCTATAGGCGCAAGCCCCTATAGTTAATTACCCCTCCCGGTAATGAGAGAGAACTTTCGATTAAGGCTAGTCGTCAATCAGATACGTAGATATACATGACATCTGGTGTATAGTAGCAGCATGGGTTTAGAAATTGGAGAGTTTGGAAGGTTTGATATTTAAAAATAGAAATTTCACCATCTTGCACTTAAAGCAGATGGTGGGGGAATGGATGATAGACCCGATCAAGATCCCATGGTTCCGTCATCCCGGGCCATCGTGATCCCTGGACTACTTAATTAGAGGAGGTAGTCGACCCAACCTGACAGAAGGATCCTTGTCGGCAGCCATGGGTTGCTTCGTCCAAGGGTACCTTGTAGACCTGGGGTGAATATTTGCCTAAGGGGACAAATTTGAATCCACCTTAGCTAACAAAGGGCTCTGTGCCCTATCGATCATATCCTATTGATTCATGTCTCAAGGATTTGATGTCATTGGGGAGCATACGGGCTCTAGCCATAACCATAATATAATGGTGCCATTTGGCGGTGACCACCTGGTTCAGAGGGTCCTGAGTCATAACCGTTTATCCTGCAGTGCCATTTGGCGGCGAAACTGCCGGTTAGAGGACTCGTACCACGTCCTTGTTGGCAGGAGATTATTTGAGAATGGATCCTAGTGATATTTTTGACCAGGCATTAGCTTTATATGAGCTGAAGTAGATTTTAGTTTGTCCACCTCGGCAAACTGTTGCGGAGGGTGGATGGATTTGCTTTGAGTGTTTTGATGATTGGATTTCAAATTTAAATATTTTTTTGGGATTTTGATGATTTTTGGATTTTTGTGGGAGTTTGGGTGGCATTTGATAGTGTTTGTGAACCCCTCTGGTTGAGATTAACATTCAACACGGCCATCATCGGGGTGTGTGGGGTCATTTATATTTTATTGATTGGACCCTGTCGACTCTATCTACTGGTCGATAGAGGATCGGGTTTCGTAGGATTTAGACCTTTGTTAGTGAATTCTCTTGATTATAGGCCTTGAAGGCCTAAAATGAACTATAAAATAAATATCCCGGTCGATCTCGTGATCGTATATTTATTTAATGGTTCGAGCCGTGTCGACTCCTATCCACCCGTATAGGAGGATCGGGCTTGAACTGGAATTCACTTATTGACCCACGCAACATCCCTAGACGTCACGTGTGTACCAATAACACGCTCGCCGGGGCCCATGCGGGTTGTAAGATTATATTTTCCCCTTTTAGTGTACCTATGTGTATACAAATTAAAGTGCACATGTGCGGGGGTATTCTTGGAATATTTGTACACGCCTTCTATCCGCTTTCATGAAAGTTGCGGATCCGGTGGCGTGGGTGCTTTCTATTGCTGCTACTTGTAGGCAGGTAGATGTTTTCATTCATAGATTGGAATTGACTTCAGGATACTGTATTTACTGAAGTCTTTTTGTATCTACCCACATATGACATGTGGTGCGTATATCTATATTTGTAGGGGGATTGTATGTGTTGCAGATCTTTAATATCTATTGGAGATTCCAAATCGTTGACTGCTAGCAGGTTGTAGATGAACTATCATTTACACTATATGTTCATCACAAGTCTCCTACACATGTTTGTAGGCAAGTCTTGTGATGCCATGGTTCAAATGTTTCAAATCAAGGCTTGTAACAAAGTCACATCTTTAGTAATTTTACCCTCGCTTGTAGACAAATTATGGTTGCAAATTCTCTATTTTCATTCCTTATTTTCATTCTTGGCTTGTAGCATGTAGAATGACTCTTCAAAAGTGTCATATTTGTTCATGAGCAAATCATGTTCATTTGAGATCTTGACATAAGTCCTTTGTTGCCTTTTGCTCAAGTTCTTTATGGTTGTTCAAAATACAAGTCCAAGTCCCCTTTAACCTTGCAAGTTCAATTGTCTGCTTGATGTTATACAGTTCGAGTTCAATGTCCACAAGTGCAAGTCCAAAATTGAGTACAAATTTTGATTCCATTCAATCATCATTTAATTAAATTTTGTCTTAAGTTTGATTTGAGTTTGATTTTATATTAAAGGTATAGTTTATTTTGATTCATTTGCAAGTCCAGTGCGTATGCACTATGTCACATTCAAGTCTAAGTCCGAGCTTGAGTTCAAGTTCTGAATTTAGTTCACTTAAGTTCGAGTTCTATTCCAGGTCTTCTTCTTTTTGAGTTTGAATGGGTCCAAGTGCAGTCTCAAATTCACCCGAAATTTCGGCAGCCTCCCGGCGTCTCCCCCGTTTAGGGGAAAAAATAAAGGGAGTCTGGGCCTTCCCACCACGCGTAATAAAGCGCGTGCATGGTAGGTGTCCTTAGACACCTCGACCGTTGTCTTCATTTCCACCACGCGCAATAAAGCGCGTGCATGGGGTCTTCGATGGTACCTGCTTTGAAAATACAGTTCGCTTTCCCCTCGCTCGAGGGTACTTATAGATAACCCCGTTTCATTGTAGGTACCGCACCGGGGTCCCATCCTACCACGCACAATAAAGCGCGTGCATAGGTGGTTCTCCGGTCCGCTACCAACGACGAAATGAGGCTTAAGGTGATTACTCACCTCGTCGTAAGCGCCGCATCGGGGTCCCAACCCACCACGTGCAATAAAGCGCGTGCATAGGTGTTTTTTCGGTCCATCACAAACGACGAAAGCGAGTTCTCGGAGTTTTGAGGGATTATACCTTCGATGACGACGACGATGACGAGGTGGCAAGAGAAATATCCAACATGAACATATCACAAAAATGCATAAGTGACTTAGGAAACTAACTCAATTAGTTATAGTTCAAATAGCTAATGAAATTAACTAAATTAATTATAGTGCAAACAGTTAATAAAATTAACTAATTTAACTATAATTTAAATAGTTAATAAAATTAACTAAAAGGAACTACGGCACAAACAGTTAAGAAAATCAACTAACTTGACTATATATAGTTTAAACAGTTAATAAAATTAACTAAATCATCTATAGTGAAAACAGTTAATAAAAAAATATATTAATTTAACTATAGTTTAAATAGTTAATAAAAATTAACTAAATCCCTATATTGAAAACAGTTAATAAAATTAACTAATTTAACTATAGTTTAAATAGTTAATAAGAATTAACTAAATCTCTATAGTCCAGATAAAGATAAAAGAATATCACCGCAATTTTTTTAAACATATGCTTGTATACATGTTAGATATTTACAGATGTATGATGGGCTATATAAGCACATATGTATAAAACACTAGCTAATACCACTATCTAACAAGTGGCAACAAATATAACTAATATAAAAATAATAAAAAGAAATGAAGTAACAAGAAACAAAAGCAAACGTTATTGTTTTGACTACTAAGGACAGAACTTTTTTTTTTTGACCAAAACCTGCAGCTATGATTCCCTTTAGCTCTCTTTTCTAAACAATGAAGATAATGACAGTCATGAATGACGAGGTAAATAAATGGACAATCTTATTGCTCTAAACTTAAGTTGATTGTTACCCTCAACTCGACAGATTACAAACTTCCACGCACGAGCTACCAAAGCATGCAGACTTAATTAGAGATGTTAACTGTGAGGGATGAAGTATGCAGGTGAATGATATACTATTATTTATATATATATACATATCTATCCTGAAATGATTGACTAAAAGCCATAAAAGCTATAATAATAATAATAATAATAATAATAATAATAATAATAATAATAATAATAAACTAAAACTTTCCATTAAACCCACTAGCTTTTACTCTTATTTATCAAAAGAATAGCAAAGCTACTGATTTGATATTTGAGAGCCCTCCCTTTTTTTTTATTGGTCGTTGGACTATAGTGAGGACAGCAATGCTTTGAGCTAGTGGGAAAGAAGAAAAGGTTACAAAACAGTGGATTCACGTGGGTGAAAAGCAAATACTATATAGAGTAGACTGTGAGCTCGGTCAAGGATAGCAAGCTAGAATAAGACCTGAGCTCCTCCTTCTCTGTTGTTGGAGCAGAATAATAAAAGGCCTGGACGTGGAGTTGGCGTGTGAAGGGTTGAGCTCTGTCGTGGAGTAGAGTTCAAAGCGAGAGCTTCCCGTAAGGTTTGAGAAGAGGAGGCGGATCGAATCTCTGCAGTTCAGCTCTTGAGTTTGGGCAGGTTGGCGAAGTGTGGGATTTGGTCTTTGGTAGTGGAGGAGGATCTACCGGCAAGAAACTCAAAACTTGCAGCTTTTGGAGATTCAGCCACCTGCCTTGACTTGAGCAAAGTTTCTGAGTGAAATCAAGTGGTGTGAGGGGGCGGCGGACGGGATTATAGAGATTTTGTGGGAGACGAAAAAAAAAAACTGAGAGAGGTGAAGGGATAGGAGTGCTGGAGCTTCGAAAATGTTAGACAAAAACTGAGGCTCGTCCGCTTCTTCACTTTAAAGACAACAGGAAAAGAAGTATTTTCTCGAGGCAGTAAGCTGGTGGAGGAGACTTCAGCGTATACCCGAGGTAATCTACGGGATTTCCGGAGATTTGCTGCACAGCTCAGGCGGATACGAGGTAATAAACGCATTAAATCTTGATTTGCCATTTCATTTGACTTGTAAAATAATAATAAGACACTTTTTTTTTTAAAAACAATAGCGATATCAAGCTTTGTCATCATTACTCATAATAATCAACTTTTCCAAAGGGGATGGTATTCTTCAATACATCCGTTAGCAACACCCACAGACCACTTATAATGAGATTGCTTAGCGTGAGATGGCAATTATTAGTGATCTTCACTTCTTAACATCTCCCAAGAGAGAGCAGATTAAGGCAACTTGTAATTATCGCATATTTTAGTGTTGCAAGTCTTATTTTATCAGCCAGAGGAAGAGATGTAATGTGTGGATAGCCCAAAAACACGTTTAGTTAAGCAAGGAAACAAGCATCCGCCTTTAGCAGGCACTCCTTCCTCAGATCAATTCTTTAATAATAAAATTTTTTTATAATACCTCCAGCAATGGAAAAGCATGTCATTTATTTTTCCCATTAAGTTTACTTTCGATTCACTTTACTTGCGGCATGTCAATGAATCTTAATGGCTTAAAGAAGCGACGTTACTCAAAAGGAGGAAGAGTTTTCCATTCACTGCAATTTGCCATTTTTTGATTTTCTCTAGATTGGAGCTCGGATAGACAATTGTTAATCCATATTGTTGATCTTGCATGCATGTATCACTTGTGCTCATATTCCATAATCGTTCTGATGGATGAAGGTTGTCGAGCACGTTTTAGTCAAATTGAACTTCCCTAAGTTAGTGAAACTTCACCTCGTAATCTGTGTCAAACTTGTCAAATATCAGAATTAGATAAATTGATAATGGATTTAGGGTATTGACGATGTTCCGATTGCAATGACGTAGTCCGTTTCGCGATTGGACATCATTTGGTTAGCGCCGAGCGTTAATTTCCTCAAAATAAGTGTTATTGTATTAGAACCCTTATCGGTCACGACACAATTTTAATTTGGATGAATTGATAGTCAACTTAGAGTATTGACAGTGTTCCGAACACGATGGCGAAGTCCGTTTGTTGATCGGAGATCGTTTGGTCGACGCCGAGGGCAAAATTCCTTAGCATGCGCATCATTACCTTGTGATTTGTGTTTTGCCTCGAAATTCATGCCGACCCCCTTGTATATCATTTAATTCAATCAAATTAAAAGTAATTCTTAAGTATTTGGGATGTTCCGGACGCAGTGGCGAAGTCTGTTCGTCGATCGGAGATCATTAGGTCGACGACGAGGCTAATTTTTCTTGAACTGCGCACTGCCGTATTTGAATCAACTCGATCATGCCGCCAATCTGAATGCTTCAAATTGGATAAACAAATGTAGTTTTTAAAGGTTGAAAGCATTCTGGACGCGATGGCGAAGTCCGTTTGTCGATCGAAGATCGTTTGGTCGACGACGAGGCCATTTTTCTTGAACTGTGCACTGCGGCTTTTGAATCACTCCGGTCGCGCCGCCAATCTGAATGCTTCGAATTGGATAAACAAAATGTAGTTTTTAAAGGTTGAAAGCATTCTGGACGTGATGGTGAAGTCCATTTGTCGATCGGAGATCGTTTGGTCGACGACGAGGCCAATTTTCTTGAACTGTGCACTGCCGCTTTTGAATCACTCCGGTCGCGCCGCCAATCTGAATGCTTCGAATTGGATAAACAAAATGTAGTTTTTAAAGGTTGAAAGCATTCCAGACGCGATGGCAAAGTCCGTTCGTCAATCGGAGATCGTTTGGTCGACGACGAGGCCAATTTTCCTTGAAATGTGCGTTATTGTATCGCTTTAGGATTGCTTTAATTTGCATGCCACCACCCCGATTGATCCAAATTAATTAAAAAAAATGTAGATCTTTGATATTGACGATGTTTCGAACGCAACGACGCAATCTGTTTTGGAATCGGATGCCATTTGGTCAACGCCGAGGGCTAAAATTTCCTCAAAATGCGTGCTATTACAATTGAGTCGCCTTGGGCTTCGTGCCACCACTTCGGACGATCCAAATTAATTGAATAAAATGTAGATTTTTGATGTCGACGACGTTCCGGATCTAACGACATCATCCGTTTATCGATCGAAGCTCATTTGGTCGACGCCGAGGCAAATCTCCCTCAAAATGCGTGCTATTGCAATCGAATCGCCACGGGGTTCGTGTCACCAACCCAAATGCTTCAAATTCAATAAACAAAATATAATTTTTAGAGGTTAGCAATGTTCCAGGCTCGATGGTGAAGTCCATTTTGAGATCGGACATCATGCCGTCTCCGTAGAGGCTAATCTCTTTGATGCGCGCATCCTTGCTTTGCATTGGGATTGCTTCAAGGGAAGAGAATTTTAATTGTTGCAGAAATTCAAGGTCGTCCTCCCAATTTTATACATCTTCAATCTCTTAAGCTTAGAGGGCAAAGAGGGTAGCTCTTCCACTTCAGGAATTTAAATAGCTCTAGTTCAATTGAGCGAGGAACCAACATCCATCTTCAGTAGCTACTTCTGTCTTAAAATAACCCTTTAATGCTTTTAATCCTCTAATATATAACTCCTCTAGCAATGGAAAGGCATAGTATTTATCATTCCCACTAAATTCGTTTGTCGAGCCATTTCACTTTCAACATCCAAACGAGTTTTAAGACTCGAGGAAAGGAAGTTGCCCACGAGATGAAAAAAAGTCTTCACTCTTCAAATAACTTGTCAATTCAATTTTCTCTAGATTGAAGCTCAAATTGACATTATTTGTCTATATTGCAGACCATCCACCCATATAAGAATGTATATATATGGTATACTTAGACATTTTAGTGGCTGGAGGTTATCGAGCACGTTCTTGGAGAAATTGAATTTCTACTTCTCGGCTCATGATTTGGCATTACAAGCCTCCTCGGCATCCTTCAAATTTTCAAGACAATTGTTTCCTAATTTGCAAAGTTCATTTAAATATTCCAACTCATTAATTTTATAACCCATCTCGCTTCTAAGTTCAAACATATTTAGCTCTTGAAGAAACTTCAGCTTCCCAATTCCGCGTATCAATGAAATATATTTCTCGAGCAATTTTAGATAACGCAAGTTGGAAAGGTTATCAATGCCACTGATAGAGATTACTTAGAGATCATGGCATCATAGTCAAATTATAACTATAAACTTTTAGCGTCGAAGATGTATCAAAACTTTTAATCCCCTCAGGTATCCCCTCCACGCGTGGAGCAAATTCGGGTAATAAGCGTATTCTCGGTGCTTTGAATAATTCAGTAAGTCATTCCTTGAGATGGGTGAATGAATCCCAATGCAATCCATATTCGAGCCGAATCATCTTTATCAAACTCATAATTTCTGGATAGTTATAGGGGTCAACAGCTGACCAATGCCAATGATCTAAAGGCTGTCAAGATAGCTTAAAAAATAATATAGAGAGTAACCACTACTCCAATATTGGCCTTAATCAATTTTTGGCAAGTCTTCGAGGTACATTTTGATGTTTTCAATGTTGGAATAGGTGTGCTGTTAAGTCAAGGTGACTCATCATGTTGGACATTTTATTGAAAAACTAAATAAGGTATGGATAAAATATTCTATAGTATGTTTTATGCCATCATTCGAACTCTCAACCACTGAAGGCACTACCCCTTAGCTAATGTGTTTATTCCTTTTATCCTCCTTTTACTTCATATTGACATGCAAATAGGGTTAGTGAATTCAGGTCATTGAGGTGTTGAGCAGCCAACATCTATTAGTAGCGACATTACAAGCAAGCAAAGGTTGTCAGCTTGATACAATAATAACATCAAGCTTTTGTCCCACTACATGGGGTCGGCTACATAAATCCTTTTACTCCATTGTGTCCTGTTAAAAGTCCAATTCTCGTTTAAATCTAATTATAAAAAAGATCATTTTTAATATTTTCTAACCAAGTCTTTTTAGGTCTACCTCTACCTTTCTTAACATAAGTCAAATCTAATACCTCTACTTTCCTAACCAGGTCATCGGAAGGCCGCCATTTTATGTGACCAAACCATCTAAGGCGACTCTCTGTAATCTTATCTTCCACTGGCATTGCTCCAACCTTTTCATGTATATGCTCATTTTGTGTCCTATCTTTAAAGGTTGTTAGCTTTGATGTAGTGATGAAATTATATGTTGTTGATGTCAATTTTAAATTTTTACAATAAGTTTTATGCCATCATTAACACCCTCAGGCACTGAAGGCACTACCCCTTAACTAATGCCTTTATTCCTTTTATTGATCATAAAGTGCTAAAATTTCAAATAATGAAAGCAAATTATAAGGGAGGCATCCACTTTAGTGAAATTTTATCCTCATTTTACTTTTTCTTTATAGGTAATTAGGGTTAGTGAAATCAAGTCACTGACACATTGAACAACCAACATGTATTAATAGCCACATTACGAGCAAAGGTTGTTGGCTTTGATGTAGTGAATGAATTATGTGTTGCTGACATCAATTTTCAAAATATTTTGAATCAGAGTCTTATCGATTCTCACAAGCTTTTCCTTGTGTATAACAAACACCTATTTTTTGGTAACCGATTATGCATTCTGCTTTCCTCTCTCTCTCTCTCTCTCTCTCTCTCTCTCTCTCTCTCTCACACACACACAAATACACACACATACACACATTTTTGGTAACTGACTATACATTCAGCTTTCCTGTCTCTTTGATCCAATCCTCTTCAAGTGTCATCATGGGGATTTAATAGGTCACTTTTGACATGATAAACCACTTGCCCTCAACATAGAGCACTTCTTTCAGCCAAGTTTAAAAAGTGATGTCAATTGTCACATCAAGTAATGCAGTATGCCACAACACAAACACAAGGTCACAACTTTTTCTTGTACAAGCCCCTTACATTGCTTGCAAGTTCACAACTTTCATTATTGGTCTTCCTGAGGCATAATGCCTCAAAGACTCGATATTGTTGGTGGTGAAAAACTTTTCCAAATATCATATTTTTACAATGAAGTAAAATTTTAAATACATTATGTTATAGATTTTAATTTTATGGGCTTTGTTGGTCTCCATTTTATCCCAAAAATAATGACCTCTAGTCACAGCAACAAATTTTTGAGTTATTTTTTATGTGTATAAAGTTAGAATTCAGTTCGGCGGACACCCCAAATATTAAAACCGAACTGAGTTAGTTAAATTAGTTTGGGTAATTTGTTAAGATATTTTATTGGTAAAAATATATCCAATGGGATAAAATCTAGCAAAAGTAGGGTTGGCTTACAACTGGTCAGTCAATTAATCAATCAATCAATCAATTGAACTCCATTTGAAATTGTGTATGGCTTAAATCTATAGTCATTGATCGAATTGGTGCCTTCCTTGCTCGTAGGCGAGTATAAAAAGAATGCTGACACTAGAGCCCAACCACATTAAAAAGTGAGGAAGGAAATTTAAAAAAATGATAAATATAAAAAAGTAACAAACAAACAAATCAAAAAGGGTAGCATAATTCAAAGAAGAAGATTTTATTTAAATTCACCTATGGAAGGGGAGTTTTAAATAAAGAGCTTTAAGCAACTAAAGCCCATGGTCGAGGGTCCATTTTTAATAATTAAGTACACCAACGATAAATTTTACCAGCCTGATAATTACAATGTTTCTGCCCCATTCAATATTTCAATTTATCTCTTAGTATATATAAAGTTGAAGAAATTTCTTTCGTTGTAGAAGAATGTGCTCCAATATGGGGAGAATGATGTCAAGATTATTGGGAGGTCAACTAAGAGCGAAACAAACAAGAATAAAGAAAATAGCATAGAAGAACAAAAGTAGATAAAACCAACTCAACGGACCTACCTCCAACATCATGGTGCTGTACATGCAGAGACTTGATGCTGACTCCTTTATCTCAAAACTGACCCACAGTACAACGGAACTATATCCATAACGCCATACATTGTGAACAAAGCACCTCAATTCTAAGCTCTTTATGCTAAAGGGGATCCAAAATACCTTCGTGTTGGATTTATAGCATCATGAGGCTATATGAATAAAAGCAAATTTTATAACTAAACAGATAGAATTGAGGTTTTAGTCAATAGTACAATAGTTTTGATCGACATAATTAGATTTTTTTCGTTATCTGTGATGGAATTCTTCTATCTGTCAAACATGGGAAGAATGTTTACTTAGAATTCATGGACTAGAGGACTTGTATGCTTTTGTGTGCTTCTTATGGTATATTAATCATGTAGCCTCCATGTATCTTGAAAAAAATTATTTAAATAGCTATGAAGTGTATCGCAAAAGGTTTATTGAATGGGGGATTTGAGGCTCTTTTCTCTATATCCTGAACCTCATTAAGGTGCTGATTTTCTATGGTGTCATTTTTTAATCCGAAGCATAGATATTAGTTCAACTAGCTGCACTATCTTTTGGATTGAAGCCCCTTGTCACATACATGTTGTGATGGCATTGGACAATATTATTTTCTATCATTTTATGTTTATAATATAATATAAATATCTAACGCAAGTTATTTTTATGGACATGATATATAGGTATATATATCAACTACTTACAAATGTATATGCTGAAAAATGATAAAGTTATGGGGGCTTGAGATTAAAAAACCTCAGTTTTAATATGCCAAAGCTAGCATTGGACACCTAGCAGACACTTGCACCATGCCATGCATATTTCCTGACGATTTCATAAACTATTAGTTAAACAGATAGGATAAATATTTTCTTATGTTAAAGGATAAATATATATTTGAAGAAATCAAAAGGATAAATTATTCTTGATATTTTAAGAAGGTGACTTACACATATATAGCTAAGAGGGCCCACCAGTTGCACATGAAGGCCTATTCATCTGCCACATGAATACAAATTTAGATAAAGTAGGAGTCAAGGAGAAGCATGATTTCCTTCTTAAGTTTATTATAAAAGGACTCCTCCAATCTCCTCTATAACCACCATCCAAATAATAGAAAAGTTCTAAGAACCTGCGAAGCTTAAAGAAAAAACTTTCAACTTGATCGTGCTTCGCCCCCTTCTCTAAGGTACGTGGAACAATGAAACTATATCATAAAAATATTTTTGATTCCAGCCCGATGGAAAATATGAAGAATATGATGAAGAATATCAAGTATGAGAAAGCCAAGAAAGAGCTACCACATGAATTGCATAAAAACATCAAGCCGAAGAAGATGACAAATGAGATGTTGATGAAAGCAGATCAGGTAAAGCATGAGAACATGAGTAATATTAATGCAAAGAAACAGGAACACGAGGAACAGAAGAAGAAGAAGAGCAACTTAGAGAATGCGATCATGGCTACGCCTTATTTACCATTCATTTCGCGTCCTGGGATTCGCTAATGAGCTAAATACTACCATTATGAAACTATATCTATTAAATCTCTCTCTCTCTCTCTCTCTCTCTCTATCATGTTTTTATATAGCTTAAGGCCATTATGTAGATGATGTTTCCATGCATTTCACATGTATTTAATAGTAACTGATCTTCAGTTTCACCTTATATTTGTATTTTGAATTTGAAGCGATTGAAAGAGAGTTTTAACATCTTAGTTTTGTGTAAAGTATTAATTCACACAAATAAAAGTTATAAAAAACACCAAAATTTCTTATAAGATAGAAGAGTTCACTCTACTTCACAAATAAAAAAGATAGGATTACCCAATTGAGAATAATTATAGTTTAATTTCTAATTATGTATTATAAAATAACTAATGGGAGTGGAGATGATTATATAATACTAGTCGGTCTATAACAATAATATAACAAAGATCGAGTGTCCACAATCAGATAATTGAAGTCGAATGACGAGATTCGATGATAGTAATCTAGCGATAATAGTAGTAGCTGATAATGATGGTCATCAATGACAATCTTCGTGCAAAGCAATAGAGCTCTTCAAATCTCTCAGCCTTTAAACTAGCTTATTCCATTTTTGAAACCTAATATCAAATCATCTTCCATGTCATTTTTCAAACCATTGGGGTAGAGAGATAAAAGAGATAGTTTTAACATCAATTTTAATAGCTGAAATACTTGGACATTTACGACGGTTAAAATTGCCGCAAGTCTATAGTATTTTTTTAGGGAAATTAAAATTTTATTTCATAAAAAAAGGTTACATGTCCTTAAAGGGATCATAAATTAACTAAGGGCTTAAAGAGAAATAAGCAGAAATAAATTAAATCTATAAAGTCAATGATCCCTGTCTAAGTAAAAAAGTAGAATAAAATAAAACCTAAAGCAGACCAGTAGCCAAAGCCCAAACAAAGACCAAAAGTAGCCTAGAGTTGGAATATACTTTAAGCCCCTTTAGAAACCAATCTTGAGACACCTGAGGCCATAATTAACCAACCCCCGATCAAACAAAGGATGAGCACTAGAAAAGAATAACCATCAGCCAATCCAATCAGCAGCACATGAAACCATCACCTGGAAAACCAAACAATGCTCACAAGACCAAGAAGGAAAGAATAGTTAGATAGTCCTAAATGAAATAAGAAGAAAGCCTAAAACATACAGAAAGGCACCACCTACAATAGCCCGATGAACAGAAGATAACCCATCAGCATCAACAACAAAAAAACCAAAGGAAGAGCCAAAGACAAGAGAGAGGACCATACTCCAACCAGTGCCATACAACACCACCAATAACAGCCACCCCACCAAACTCATAAAATAGCCCATCAACTCAGTAAGCCAAAATGCAAACAGACCAAACCAAACTATCTTAGAGAAGGATACATATAGAGAGGAGGGAACCCCAACTCAGAGAAGTGTAGTATCTCAAATGATCATTCATTGGGAAAATTATAATAAGCACACAACAAGCCCCCCAATTATAGAAATAAGCACCACCCACTCTAGCAAAATAAGAAAAATGAGTACCACTCTTACCCACACCACTTATTTTCCATATAATAAAACTAATCAGTAGAAATATGATTTAGAGATGCATCAGATATAGTGATTATAACTTCAGATGAAATGTTATTCATACTTTTCCTTCTGCAAGTCTATAGTATATTAGCAATTAATACCACTATTGATGTTCAAAACTAGGAGTGATTTTATCTGCTGCTATAGATGTATACGTGCAACAATTTTTACCACTGCAAATGCCCCAATACTATAGTGATTAAATCACCATATTTTCTCCAAATTTAATTTTTAGACTACATTCCATTTTATACTTTCCACCAACAAATGTTCTAGATATGCAGCATTGACTTCTATAATTATGCTTAATATCACATTCACACCTAAGGAAGCACTATGATGATCTAACATTTTATTTTTTTTGGTTAAAACTCACAAAGGGACCTACACGTTGATTCGAAAAATTGGTTACAAGTCTTAAAAAGGATTTAGAGCCAATAATACTCAAAGAGCTACAACCAAAATAAAAATAGACATATATATATGGGCCGAAGATCCTGACTAAATTACAAAATTAAAAGACAAAAAAAAAAAAGAAACCTTTGGGATAGCAAGAAGCCAACACCCAAGAAAGGTCAAATTTTTACACTAAATATCATTAGCATCATAATTAGCATTTAAGCACAAGAAAAAAATTAAAACTAGGCATAATCACCCGTTTAATGGGTGATTAGGCATACATGAGCAAGTCGACTTGATTAATTTTTTTTAATTCAAAAAATTTGAAATCTAATTAGATGTAATAATTTTAAATTGATATCTTAACATAAAATTTAAAATAACTTTTTTATTTTGAATTAAAATTTTGAAATAATATAAATTTACGTATTCAAATTTTTTTAAAAATGAAAATTAAATAATTTAAAAGTGTGTACATTAAATTGAATATAATTATTTATTTATTGAGAAATTATTGATTACAAAATATTTATTGATTTATTATAATTAGTATTATATTTTGATTTACTTTATTTTTCAACATTTGATTTTTTAAAAATAATTTTATCTTTTATCTAATATAATTTTTTTCTTAATATTATTTCCTTCGATTTGAAAAAGTACAAAAAATTTAAATATAAGAAAAGGAAGAAATTTTAAGAAGAAGCAACATTCCAACAATAATAAGAACATTGTATTGAAAACCAACTTCAGACAGACGCGAACGTACAAATCCATAAAACTTAATAACTTTGACGATAACAGACACAATCACATTCAAAATTTACTTTACTAACACACTTAAGAAAGTTCTAAAAAAAGGCCATCAATGATTCTTGATCATGATGCGCATGCAAGCATGGAGTTAGGATTGAGTTGGGCAGCAATTGAATTTGTGCTGAAACCAATGCTGGACGTATTGCCAGCCCAATGCTTTGAGAAAATCCTTCCTCTTTTTACTTACCATTACAATCAGATTCTCATATGTCTCAACAAGGAATGCATCAGCCGCAAGATGCCATTTACGATAAAGAATACAATAATCTATATCCATCATTGGGTTAACCATAATTACCTCAAACGACCCATCTTCAATGCATCCAATTTCACCAGATCCACCCTTCAAAATGTTAATCGGCGCTACTTGTCCCAGTTGTTCCATGAACCCTTTTGCAGAAATCTCCAACTCGCCTCATTTAAACTAGCTCCATCCATGTAGAAGAAAATCTTCATAACTTTGAAGTGTGTGTGCCATAATATGCAGCCTTTCATGTCTGACCAAAAATGCATACAACACTGATAAATGTCATTTGATTTGGTCATCTCGTTTAACCCATCATCAATGAAATGCGCTAAACATTCCTTCAATCAACCACTACCCTCAATAATCAATTTCTTCAAAGGGATTTTTGGTGTCTTATACATTGCATATGAAGATATAAAAAACAGAAGAAGATTTGCAGAGGAAGTGGAGAATGCAGGATACCAATTACATACATCCAAATAAGAAAGACATGCTAAATTTATAGAAGAAGTCCATTAGATTATAAGAGCTATTATAAGTTGATAAGAAATAAATGAATAGCCTTAATATATCATCAAAAAATTATCTTGATCGGGCACGAATCTCAAAGCAAAATGAAGTTGGAAACTTAAAAAATTAAATCAGAGACAACCTGAACTCCAATTTCAGGAAACTTATAGTCGAATTGAACGTCTCAAAAATATAAGCCCAACGGCACCAAATTTGACTTAATCCGAGCTCAAATGAGTCCAAATGAAAGACCCGAAGCGTATTTGGAAGATTCAATCCATAATTTAAATTACCAAACAATTTTCAAACGTGACATGCTTATAGTCAAATTGAGCGGCTCGATGAGACGAATCAAACGAGCTCAAGATCATCAAATTATGATATCATTAAGACATTTAAATGCCTAGTAAATGGACTATAATCAAGAGATTTAACATCGACCTTCCATTCAAACCACTCCCAATTAACCTTGATCTTCCTCCTATTTACTTGTCATGCCACTATCAGAAAACTATAAATAGACCCCTCATTCCTCATGTAAGGGGATGGAAGCAAGGAGAGGAGGAAAGGAGCCCAAACAAGAAGAGAAGGAAAAGAAGGAAGAATTCTCTTGCCACCAAACTTCTCCTCGACCACCTCCTGGACACTAACCGACGATGGACTTTTGCCAGTCGCTGGATTTTCGCCCGTCGCCATATTTCTACCAAACGCCGGACTTCCGCCCGTTATTGAATTTTTACCCGATGCCGGACTTCTGACTGTCGCCGAACTTATGCTTGTCGTCGAAATTCTGCCCATCATCAGATTTCTACTTGACGTCGAATTTTCACCCGTTGCCGGACTTCTACTAGACGTCGGACTTTCACCCGTCGTCAGATTTTTACCTGAGGCTGGACTTCAGCCCGTCGCCAGACTTATGCCTGTCACCAGAATCCTACCTGTCATTAGACTTCTGCCAGTCATCGGACTTATGCCCGTCGCCGAACATTCGTCTGACTTATACCTGACACTGAACTTCCGCCCGTCGCTGGATTTGTACCCGACGCAAGACTTTTGCCAGACGTTAGAGTTCTACCAGATGTTGGACTACTGCCTATCGCCAAATTTTTACCTGATGCTGGACTTCCATCCATTGCTAGAATTTTGCCGTACTTCTACCTGACGTCGAACTTCTGTCCATCTCCGAACTTCCGTCCATCGCTGGACTTTTGCCTGTCGCTGGACTTTCATCGGACTTTTACCCTATACCGGACTTCCACCTAGCAATCAACTGACGCCGGACTTCTGCTCTAGACGTTGGGCCTCTGCTCAGCCACCAACTGATGTTGGACTTCTACCTGGCCACCGACTACGGTCCTTCTGACCTCCATCGTCAGGCAACGGTCTTTTCGACATTGTCGCCTATCGCCTACTATCCTTCCGACCTTCATCTTTAGACAACAATCTTTATGACCTACGTCGCCCGCCAATTATGGTCCTTCCGACCTCTGTCGCCAGACAATATTCTTTCTAACCTTCGTCGCCCACCAACTATGATCCATCCGACCAAATGAACACGCTAACATTGATTCTTCATATTTCCACCATGTAACACACTTTGTAATGATGTATATTTGTTACATTAAGCCAAGGTCTTCCTTCCAATGAAGGGCCTCATTTATAATCAACTACAATACTAGTGGATTCATTCAAACTAGGCCAGGCCTTGTGGTTTTTCTCCTACTCAGAGTTTTTCACGTAAAAATCTTGGTGTCACTTTAAATACTACACCCTCTCTTTCATCAGTTGTGTGCTAGATCATCGTACAATGCTAAGATGTTAAACTTTATACTTCTCTACCGCCGCGAATATTCCAGGATGCAACAAGCCTGATTTGATATTACTGTTAGATTTGATAATACAAACTGATTTGACAATACTAGCTGATTTGATAATACATGCTGATTTGACAACACAAATATGATGTGATAATATATAGCGACGTTACTGTGCCAATTTCTTAAATCCATTAAGCCCTCACAAGATGCAAATAATTTTAAAATAAAAATTCAATAAATATATAAAAAAAGAACAACTATATGCTCTTTTCATCAAAAGATAATAAATATCTAAATATACTTCATAATAAATACTATATATGAAAATTAATTCTTAGCATATTTTTAAAATAAACCCTTCTCTTTTTTTTTATTCTTAGCATATTTAATTCCTTAAATCTACTTTAAATTCTACTTATTCAAATGCTGGAAGGAATTTTTTTTTAAAGTGCATGATTGTTATAATATATGTGAAATCAGGCTGAAATTCTTCAAGAAAGTAATAACACACACACACACTCTCTCTCTAGAGAGAGAGAGAGAGAGTTTGTGAGAAGATTATGCCATGTAAATATAATGAAAATTAATCCATTTACATATTTGATTAATAATCATTTAAATCGAATGAGCAAAAATATGGAAAACAAACAAGCATGGTGGAAAAGAAGAAATTCAAAGTTTCATGAACTAAAGCCCATTTTAAGACCCAATGATAACACTATTTAACCAGTTTAATGATGGAGCATGAAAAATGAAAATGTTTAATAAAAAATATTGGAAATCTCCATCTTCATTGAGTGCCAACTACTTCCTCTAATTTCCCTCCAAGTGCTTCCTCCAAAATGAGGAAGTTTAGGGGTTATTAATTTGGTTATAAAATAGGAGTTGATGTGTAATAAAATTTTTATTATTGATTGATATATTTTAATTGGGAATTAATCTTCATTTCTTGTTGCTTAGTAGCTTCAAGAGTTGCCTTTTTTTGGGAGATTAGGTGTTTATTTCTTTTTTTTAATTCTTAAATTTTATCCTTCTTCTCTAAACGCATGCACTCAATCTTTCTCACACTTCTTTTATATCCGAATCATCCTCTAAGATCAACCATCACTCAACTCAAGCTACACTCCCACCCTTGAACCTCATTTATAGCTCTTAGGAAAACTAAGCAAGACTAAGACCTAATTTATTCTTTACCATCGATGCCCATTAAAACTCCGCTATACTTCACCATCTACTCAACATCATTAGTTCACATCCTAATCGAGCCAACACCATTTAGCTACTCAAATCCATTTCCTAAAGAGATCTTACAAAATGGCTCAAACTTGCCAAAATTGGATTAGTCTTAGGATTTTCACCGCTAAACCTCTTACATTTCTACCAAAATAAAAATAAAAAAAGATCATATTCTTATATATTAAAATAAATTTATATAACCTTTTCTTTTCTTTAATCTCTCCAGAAGGCTACACACTACCATCATGTTTAGTATTAGAGTGAATTTAGGAAGGAAAAAATCTGATCGAAATTTGGTTATGTTGTAGGCTCGAATATACGCGGCGATAGAATTTAGAAAATTTCCGTCTTAGCATTGCATGGATATTCGGCACACAAATAGAAAATAAAAAAAACACCAATATTTGTACGTGGAAGACCCTGTAAAGGGAAAAAAGCACGAGGCCCATGCCTAGTTGAAAGAATTTCACTAGTGTTTGCTAGGGTTACACGTAGCTGACTCGTCCTCAAAATTCAGAACGATCAGATTATATAATCAACTCTTTGGTTGAACTTCAATTACACTAGATGTCAGAAATTCGGCGACACTTGGAGGTCAGTAAGAAATCCGGCGTTACTTGGAACTTCACCTGGAAAATCGGACAGAATTCTAGCGTCCCTTAGAAGTCGAACAGAATTCCGACGTCACTTGGAAGTCAGGCGGAACTCCGGCGGTGGTTGAGGAGGAGTTTCTTCCCTCCTATTCCTCTCTTCTTCTTCTCTCTTCTTCTTCTCTTATTCTCCTCCTCTTTCACTTGGGTCCCCTCTTAAGAGAAATGAGGGGCTATTTATAGTTTTTTGTGGATGGCATGACCCATAAATAGGAGGAGGATCCAGGGAAAATATGGAGTGGTTTGGATGGACGGCTGATATTGGATCCCTTGATCATGGACCATTTGTCAGACATTTGAAGGTCTTATTGATATCGGAATTCGATGATCTTGAACTCGTTGGATTCGCTTCGTCGAGCCGCTCGATTCGACTATAAGCATGTCATGTTTGGAGACCGTTTGGTAATCCAAATTATGGATTGAACCTTCCAAATGCACTTTGGGTCTTTCATTTGGACCCATTTGGGCTCGGATCGAGTTAAATTTGATGTCGTTGGGTTTGTATTTTTAAGACGTTCAGTTTGACTATAAGTTTGCTGAAATCGGAGTTCAAATGCTCCCGAATTTAATTTTTAAAGCTTCCAAGCTAATTTTGCCTCGAGATTCATGCCCGATCAAGATAATTTTTTCATGATATATCAGATGCCCCCCTATTTTTCGACATCGAACCTCCAGGAGTCCAAAAATACTGGTCTCATTATTTTGCATTGGTCGAATCTTAAAAATTTGCGTTCCAAAAAATATAAATTTGCTCAAACTTGATCTTAGAGGCCTTGTTGAGCTCCGAAAGTATCAAAATTGAGTCTGGAACATGGAAAAATGTGTCTGGGGACCCAAAAAAATGTCCGATTTGGCATATTCGGGCCAAAATTTGGGCTCGGGTTCATGCATGCAGCCGAACCGGCTGGCCGGCTACCGCCGCCGCCGCCGCCAGGCGCCGCGCCGCGGCCCGCCGTGGCCCGCGCTGCTGCCTTCCTGCGGCTTGCCTGGCCCGCTCCACTCACTCCCACGCGGTTTGGAGGCGGTCATGCCTTTCCGCCAACGGCTGGCAGTTAACCGCCAGCCAATTATTTTATTTATTTATTTTTTTGTTTTAAATAGCAGAAAAGTCAAGAAAATTTTCGAAAAAACTCCAGAAAATCAAAAAAATCCAGAAAATTCAAAAATTCCAGAACATTCTAGAAATCTCTTCATTCTTCCTGAAAATACTATAAATAGCCTCCCAAGGCCAGGGGAAAACTTGCACCTTCTCCTCTTCTCCCTCTGGCTCTCTGACAGTTGAGGCTTTTCGCTGTTTTTGAGTAGGTGACTTTCTTTACTTGACTCAGCGCCCCTCCTATTATACAGAAGTTGGAGATTTCCCCTCCTCTTCCTTCTTTCTCCCCCATTTTTCTTCCTACTCTAGAGGCTTTTCGCTATCTTTCGTAGGTGATTTTCCCCACTCAGATTTGTGCCCATCTTTAGTAAAGGAATTGAAATGAGTGATCACACATCTGAAAGAAACCCTCCAGCCCAGGAAGATCATCCCGTGCATCGATCTGAAGGTTCAAAGAAGATTCACAAGACACCGAAATCTAACGATGTTATTTCCACCATTACTGAGGATTCTTTCATCTCCTTTAGGAAAAGATTTTATTTTCCTAACGATCTGGTGATGAAGGTGCCGGTAAGATCTGATCGTGCCCGTTTTCCTCCTTTAGGATATGTTACGGTGTATGAATCCAATTTACGAGCGGGGTTACGGTTTCCATCATCTCCTGAATTGATCAATATTCTGACTATTTGTGGAGTGAGTTTATCTCAATTTTCCTACAGGGCCATGTCGATTATAATGGGTCTGATCGTACTCTTTAGAGACCGTGGAGTGGTACTTTCTGCAGAATGCCTTTCTCGGATGGGGCATCTCTTTAGTGATGTGCAGGGTTGAATCTCTTATCGATCCAAGCGAAAGGTTGGATTAGCGACTTCTTTTATGTGCAAAATGATTGGAAGCTTCAAGAAAGGTGGGGAAAGTTGAAGGAGTTACCCTCCCCCCTTCACATTGGAGTAGAAGATTTGTTGAAGATACTTAAGCTTCCTGATTTAGATGCCCTACATTATGAGGTGCGTTATTTAAGTAGATATATAGATGAAGAACACTTATTCAAAGTGGGATTATCTACTCAAGGAGGAAGATCGAGTGCACAAATGCTAAAAAGGTCCGTGAAAGTTTCAGAAGTAGTTCCCCAAAAGAATCACTCCAAGCGATCAGGGAGTGATAGCGATTTCCAGGCACCAAAGAAGAAGAAGAAGGCAGATGAGATTTTGGCAGTTACTAGCAAAGGTCCTCCTTTCTCTCCATCCAAGTCATACATTTCTGAAG